>VDFB02089933.1:0-44517 GCA_007258455.2 Sequoia sempervirens
TGTATAGTTTGATTGTTGAGCTATTCATTTGATTTATGGTTCATGTTTATTTAATTAACCTTATTTTATATGATAATTGATAAAGTTGTCTAGTTGTTTTGATTTAATTGTGTGATTAGTTGAATATTAAATTTAAATATATTATAAATTAAAAAGTGATTTAAGTTATTAAAAGAGTAAATAATTATTTTAAATTAATATTGTTGATTATAATTAAATTAAATAAATATTGTTGAAGATAATTAAATAATATCTTTTTATTAATATTAAATTAGCAAATCTTGCAAAGATAATATCTTGTTTAAATAAATTATTTTAATTACAAACTGTAGATAAATTTGTGCTTTTAAAACTGGAAAAGGACCAATAGGAAGGAGGCTTTTTGAGAAAAGAAAGCAGAAGAGCTTTATGGAGTTTTAGTTTTTGATTTTTTATTTTATGAGAAGATTAGTCACACACAGGGAACTTCTACTCTGTTGTTTCTGGATCTGGGAAAAGAAAGATAAAAATAAAAGAAAAGAATTTTGTTTGTTGAAAAACTTGGGGAGAAAATAATTGTTTTGAAGATAGATAGATTCGAGGAGGAGCTGCAGGAGGAATTCAAAAGGAGCTTTCAGAAGGGATACTTCTTCAGACGAAGGACTCCAGGTTCCATAGAATTTATTATTTTTTCTTTTTATTCTGTAAAGAAAATCATGCATGTAATATCTTAAATCAATATTTCGTTTGAAAGAGGGTTTTGGTTTGGTTGTGTTATATTCTTAGGGCGGATTTCTTTTGAAATTTCTCAATAAATCTTATTGAAACTGTCATTGAACACATTTTGAAACTTTTTTAATATGGGTTAGTGAGTGAAAATTTATTATTTGAAAATAAGTCAAATCTATTTGTATTGAAACCTCGAAACCTCTGTAGAAGATTATAGTGAAATTATTCTGATATTTTCTATAACACTTAGTGGTGGAAATAATTATTTAAAAAAAAAAGAAGAAGAAGGAAATCTATTTTATTATTGGTTGCTATGTTCAGATCTATATTGAGATTTGTTATTAAGATGATTTAATATTTAATTGTTCGAATCTTTTTTTTATAGAACATTGTATATTATATACATAATTCCATTATTTTTATAAAAATACATATATATAAGAATAAATTCTTTGCATTTCGAATTTTGACCCTTAAATAAATAACAAATTTGTTTATTAAATAATTTTAATTTGAGTCTTATTTGTATTCCGTAGTACCAGACAAAATGCTTCTTTTTAAATATTCATATTATCTAAAAAGAGTTTTAATTAAAAATAAATAAATAAAAATTTATATAAAATAAAAATTGAAATTTCGCTGGAGGGGAGGGAATGGTCAGCGGTGGCCGTACCACCCCGACCCCCCCACTTGGTGGCTGTGCACAGTCCACACAGACTGCGCACAACAGTCACTGACTGCTGTACGCAGTCTGGTGAGTCATTTTTTTTTTATTATATATTATTCAAATGCGATTTAATTCGAATTTGTTTCGTATAATTATAATTTTATTTTTTTTCTTATATGACTCTATTAATTTTATTAAATGATTATTTTATATAGATGTGATTTGGATATTTGCTTTAAAGTCAAAATTTTGCTTTAAGACAAAATAGGATATAAATGTCAATTTTATAGAATGATTTTAAATATAGTTTTTATGTATTTATTTTATTTTGTATATTTATATATATATATATATATATATATTTATTTTGAGTTTTAAATTCGATGTCTTGTTTATTTATTTTGTAAAATATGATTTTAATATGATAAAAATCAGAGAAATTTCAACGTCTAATGTAGTCGTGCAAAATTAGGAATACATCGTGGGAGTTGAATTAAATCGGATTCCTTTTTGAACTAATGATTTATTTTATTGGCAAAATTGATTGTGTTTGAAATTTATTGTGTAGTATTGTTTGCTTATTCTTGAGTCTTCATTGAATCTATTGTGATTTTCCTTTTGATTGAGTTATGTCTCGTAGGAACACCCTAGAATCAGCTTGTCCAATTATAGGAACCTAAGATGTGTTTAGGACTTCCAGAGGAGTGGTTACTATTATCTTTATTCAATCTTGTGGTTGATGTTGTTCTTAAGATTGGCCTTGGATGTGGTGTTAAAGTACATTTGGATTGTACCGTATGTGAACATTATATGTATGATTTATGGCGAGATGGTTATGCCTCGCGGAGGATCCATGTGTTGGTTCAATTATATCTTGTTGATGCAGTCCTTTTTGGTGTTGTTTATTTTGGGATTGAGTGTTTAGAGAGAGAGTGGCTGTAATGCCATAAATTTATATGAAGAGAAAAAAAAACACAACCAATTTTTTTTTTTTGTTAAAATTAAACACGTATAACCCTAACCATTTGCATCTATACACACACATAGCCACTAGCTAGGTGCACTAAATGCAGATGGACACATGCCACGCCATAGCCGACCTATTGCCTAAGAATGGGGTGCAGGAATAAAATACATTTTTGTGCATGACCTCTACGCACACTCTCTCTAGAACATCGGGTTGACACTTAACCTAGGTGATGAAGTAACTAGGTTAGAACGTAAGAGTATAATTAGTGTTCTATCTATTTTCATGTAACAATATTATTGTTTTGGAGATGAAGGAAACAATGTCAACTTTTAGTGATGTCAGTTATATTATTGTCATTTATTATTATTAATATCACCTAATTTTAACTTACCTCAAAATTAATTCATTTGATGCAATTCTCAATGATTGACCTATTAAAGATATTAATATAATTCTAATGCAATGGTGTTAGTATTGTTGCTAATGTAAAATGTTGTCACTCCTTTTTACAAATATGTATATATATAATTGTTACAGATATCGATAAACTTTATAAGAAAGTTATACATATATAATTAAATTATATCTTAAAGTTATAATTCAAACTATCTTTAATGAATAATCCTTATAAGATAAATTATATATAATTAAATTAATCTTTATAATTTAAATTAGCTTTAACAAATAATCCTTATATAATTAAATTGATCTTAAGGATGTAATTTAAATTATATATATATAAATATGAGTACTCTTTAAAAGGAGAATTAAAAGGAGAGGTGCCCGTATTTAGGTTAGACTCATTTAAAGTATTTTTAAGTTTAGAAAGGTAATGCTTATATTATTCAAAATCTAAAAACAAAACACATGCCATAAGTGAATTTTCCTAGTGAAGACATATAGATTCCTAATAAAAGCCTTATTTTGGCCTTATCTGTTTTAGATTTTGAACTTGCAACTACTCCAAAGCATTTCATTGGGTTTTGAGATTAAGTTACTTTACACATATTTTGAATGCTTTCCAGTCAACACTCCTTTTTTTTAACTTTTTGGTTTTATCTTAGACTAAGCTATTCCTCCTCTCATATTCTTTTATAAAGTAGATGGTGGAGTCTGTATCAAGTGGGCAATACTTTTTGACTTGTTTCTATTATTAATTTAATTTAATAAGAACTTTTACGATTCCCCAAATAGCCCTAACTTCCTTTACACGGCATTCTAAAGGCAATTTTCAATGATGTCGTTATTTCTCCATAAATTTATTTTTTTAACATTATTGAACTTACTATTTATCAACCCTAATATTTGTAGTGAACTACTACCTACGCATATTTATATTATTTAATTGATGCCTTTACATGGGTCTTTGCTCCTTAGTCTATTTTATTTTATTTCTTCCTGCACCCGTTACTTGCCATCCCACGTGACCAGTAAAAGAGAAGATATCAATGCCAATACGAAAGCCAATTCTATTTGCTACGATGACTATAACACCCAAGCGACGTAACGGCAGCCAGCAGGGAAAAATTAAAGGCAAGCCTCAGGACGGTGGAGGTTCCAATTTTTTTTGTTTTCTGACTATTTTAAACTGTACCTGTGGCAGGAAAATTAAATAAGGCGTAGGGAAAAGTTACTCGGTTCAACTACCTGTCTCACTCATCCTTCTACAAGCCAGCTTCATTATTGCTACCTGACTTACTAATTTGGAGTCAATTCGCTTAGAGCTGGCATTCTCTGAAACTTATCATATTTGCTAAAAGGAAATAGCAGCCCACTACCTACCAGAATAATTGTTATCATTCAAATGGTCCATCTACAGGCTGCAGTAAGATATGGAACAATAATTATTCGATCACCACTGGAAGACGAAAGAGAGCTGGAATAGATCCAAGAGTGCAGACATTAGTTTTAATTGCAGCAGGGTACTAGCGCCAACCACCAAAATTCCTTTTAAATGCACCCATCTTAAATCCATGGGCGCCAACTTCTAATACGTGGGTTTGTTTTCTTTTCTGTATTGTTTAATTAATATTTCAGCAATCTTTATTGGACACCAACTGGGTGCTCATTTTGAAACTTGTTCGCATTAACTATTCATAGCTAAACTGTTCATTGAGGCATTAGTTGCAAGCGATAACATTAATATTAAGGTTGCCCCAGGGGTTAAGTTCATTTGGCATCCATTTGAACTTGGCCTCGCGCTTCCAATATACTGCAACCCTAAAACCTTATATGCTAAGCTTTTATTCTCTTTTATCATTTTCTTTTTCAGGAGAGAGTTGGGCGCTTGGGTTTCATCGCAGAGACAAGGGAGCAAGAAAATATTATGCAGATGCCACATATAACAGTTTATTTACAGCGTATCGGTTTACAGCATTTGCTCATACTTCCAAGAGATTGGAAGGAGAGGCGGTGCGCATCCAATAAGAGGAAAAACTTAGTATTTAACACAGTTCTTAAATTCTACTCATCACAAGCAATGAGTTTTGAGTATATACTAAAGTAAATATGGATCTTTTTTTTAATCTATATACGTATTCCCTATGAATTTCGTTTTACTCTAATCCACTATAGATTGTAACTCTAAATCTAAGGGTTGGCATTTGCATAGAAAGGAAAATGTACAGAGAGTAACTAGAGGAAGAAATCGAATATCTTTTTTTTCTTTTCTTTTTTCCTATAGTATTTACTTAAAGTATGACTGATTTTCCTATTTTTATTTCTTATTTTTAAACATATCTATGCTGAAGAATATTAATTTTGTAATGTTTATCACAAAAGGAGTGATCTTTAACAATCTTCATGTTTCCTAAATTTATTATAGAAAGCTTCTACAACTACAAAATGATTGTAACAGGTATTTAAGCATTTTATCCAAAGTATATTTGAGCTACAGATTTTACAGGAATATAAATACAATGTAAGCCTTAACCAAGATACAGAAGTAATAAATCTATGTAAATATTATTTACTCGCCTACATCTTAAGCAAAATCTCAACTTTTCTTTCAGATTTACAGGTGCCATTTTACTGTAACAATACATCTAACTAAAATTCCCATACGTTTCCTTTTCATTCACGTACATAGCAATACACTTCTTTTTATTTTATAACCAGACTTATAAAACACAACACTGCATTAAAATATGGACTGTTTCCCCATAGGGATTAAATGCTTAATGTGTTCCTTTCCCAACATTATTACAGAAAAATAGATACAAGATAAGAAGATGATTCTTTTCAAACAAAGCCTGCCCTATAACAGAAAGGGAGAAGAACAATATAACACATGTTTCACAGTGTATATATATATATATATATATATATATATATATATATATTCTTTACATATCACAAGCTTTCATCCTTTATACAAATATTCTAAAATACTCCAAACTCCACAAGATAGAGTGACTCCTTCAAATAGAAAGGTTCTCCAGAGTTACCAACCTGCACTATTTAGACAAGCTCTTCAATGGCCAAAGGGTATGCTCACCTCCCAACCTTGGGTTGGAAAACCAACCACCCCCCGAGCTAGGAGGTAATCAAGCTACCGGGTACACACAACAATAGAATAACAAGCCATTCCCAACCACAACACTCATACAAAATACTCCCAACCAAGGTTTACACATTTACATAGGGATTCTTTAAGAATCCAAAGATGGGGATAGAGGTGGACATCACTTCCATATGGGGAGACCTATTAGCAAGTAGAAATAACCAACAACACAATCCTTCTTTTTTTCCAATCCACCCATTCAATAAAGCTCTTCATATCATACATACTCCATACAACAATCTTCCCAAAACACCATACTATCATGAAACAATTTTGGGTACTCATACCCTTTTTGTGCCTCTCCTTCTTAAAGGAGGAACAATCTCCCCATAGAGGTTCCTACACATTCCTATCCCCCACAAGGATTCTATTCCCACATTGGGTGAGTTTATCCTATACAACCCCAAACCAACACAAGGAAATGCAAAGGCACATAAAAGCACAACAACCCATATAAGTCATTTTCTCAAACTTCCATACAAAGAGGTAAAAGAAAAGAAAAGAAAACATACATAAAGATGGAGTAAAACCTACCTCAAATCCAAGCCAACAATGAGAGAAGTTTGAAGATGAGCTCCAAATCCCTACTCCTTCAAAACCAAGCAAAATTTTCCTTCCTCCAAGCAATCCAAACACCAAGTCCCCCCAAAAAAAAAAGAAGAACCCTTTCCTTTCCTTTCCAAAAGATTCAAATAGGAGTCAAGGGTTAGAAACCCTTGGAGGAGAGTGTGACACATGTCAACCTCCTATTCACTCCCATGGACACTCCTCCCCACAAGTTCTCAAACATGTGTGAGAACTTTTGGGGAAGGGAAAGGCCAAAGAGTGTTCAACACTCAACAAGGTTTTCAAATCTCATAAATGAGATTTTGGAGCCAACACTCCAACCCATCCCCAAAATCCGTCACCCTTCTTGATGGCTAATTAAGAAGGGTCACAACTTGCAATTTGGACAAGCTATGGGTTTGATTTGACCCCTACCCCATAGGTGACTATCCTAGGGGTTAATTGAGGGCCAATTAACCCAATTTAAGGACTAAAATAAACCTTTGAAAACCCTCAAAATAGAAATTGAAATTTTAACCCAATAAAATAATTCCAACATGCCCCAAAACCCTCAATAAAAGTTTGATTGACTTTAAAAACATAATCTCAAAATTCAACATTAAATATTTTTAATCACAAATTAAAATACAACATAAGAGGCTATGGTCCATTCTTCATGGACCATAGTGGCTTCACTGGGCTGACACAATCGGGTACCTTGGGTTACCTCCAATCCCATTGGCCATGGGCATGTACCTGCACACTCAATGTCCACATGTCAAAATATCCAATGCATGATAATCAATAATTAAATCATAAATTCATATGCATATATTTAGCAGAATCTAACTCTGAATCAATAAATTCCATATATATAACCATTCTTCCTCTAGCAATAACATATTTTATCAATTCATGTATAGTCATGGCATAATAAAGAAATCACATCTTCACTAAATTAAATTTAGCATCCTATCAATTCCATCTCATTTTAAAACAATTGTCCATTTCAATCATGATAACCAAATCATATGAGCATATCAATAAAGGAAGCATAATGTGCATATAATCATCATAGCATCATAAGCATAAAACAAGCATAACATCAAGAGTCTATGATCATCCAAAATAGTCCAAAACACATAGAGTATCAACATGATCGATTCAAAAGATGGCCAAAATGGTGTATCAAATGGTAGGCCTCACAGTGGCTCTAGTGGGGGTCGGCGCACAAAGGGGCTGTCAGGGTAACCCACATAGAGTTAGATGAATCAGTGATAACTTAAGTAATAAACCACGGGTGGGAATGAAACATTAACAAGATAATTGTGAAGCCTCGTCCACCTGTTAGTGCTATCACAGACTAAAGGGGACTGAGAAGGTCGTGGTTGGCAAGGTCATTGCCTTGTCTTCACGAAAGGTTAATGACTCCGCATGAGTAACCCTATGGAGTAGCGCCTTGAGATAGGCTGTCAGGAGAACCATAGATGGAAGCGGCACCTTAACTTGGTTGTCTGGAGAATCCATGTAGAGATGGATGCGGCACCTTGTGATAGGTTGTCTGGAGAATCCATGTGAAACCATGCGATGACACTCTACTCTAACATTCTGTTTGTGTTGATTTCCAAAGTCCTCTGGAAGTGATTTATTGATTTGTTTTCGGTCATTGTTGGAAGTATTTTTTGATGTTATGTCTTGAGTTTCATTGATTTTGTGATTATGACTTGTTGTTATGTCTGAAGTGGTTGGTTGTTGTGCCTTTGGAATTGTCGTTGTTGAGTTTTCTAAGTTCTCTTTGGTGTTAAGTTGTCTTCTTAGAGTTAGTCTTGTGCTATTGTTAGACGTGCTTGGTCGGGGACCCTTCCTTGTCTACTCTCAGCACGGGGGTGGTTGGGTGGAACGTGCTTCTCACCCTGTTGGGTTTCCCATTCTGTTTCAGTTATATCTTTTATTGCAGGCTTTTGGAGGATGTTGATGATCCAGTGATCCTTGTACCAGATGTATGTTATATTTCTGATGTAATCTATTTATTGATGTATCATCTCCCACGTGTGTTGGGATGACCTCGATGTAATTTGGATATGTGGTTATTGTGATGTATGTTCAGACAATTGTATTTTACTATCATTTGGATGTGATGTATTTTCAGGCCTTGTATTTATTCAAGAACTGTCACTTGTAATAGTTGGATATGTTATGTTGTATCTAACGGGATATGTAACACTTTATATCTTTATAATTCCATGTATCGTCATATGTGACTATGGTACTAATATGGTTATTGTTAATGGATATTTTAATGACGAGAGGGGAATGAATAGATTTACGTAATTGTTTAATTATGGTTATCTTATTATTGTGTTATGGGTTAGTGTAGTCATGTCACTTCGTGTACCCCATTGGAACTAGTTGTGCCTCATAATACATTGTTATGTTATAATGCTTAAGTATGTTATTATATTATAAAAAAATAAAAAAAATTGTTCCGTTGTTATTAGTTCCTTTGGGGTTCGCACGGCGGGGCGTGACAGCTTGGTATCAGAGCCAAGGTTGCTAACGCTGGGTCCTCTGGGTAGTTGTGTCTGTTATGCAACCTTTGCATAACTCTTGATCTTACATAACCTTAATCATTGTGCAGGATCATGCCTCGAGGTAGAGGTCGTGGCCAAAAAAGAGGCCGAGGTGGTGGTCATAGAGTCAACCGCCGAAGTCCGTCACCGCCAAGTATTCATGGTTCAGTGCACGAGGAACGATTAAGTCCTCAACACAATGTGTCAGGCGGTGGACAAAATCAGGGACAACCTGGTTTGGATGGACAATTGTAGCACATTCTTGGAGAGATTCTTGGTCGTTTGGGACCCATGCCAGATGAGGTGCAACAGGTTGAGAGAGAGAGAGAGAGATCACCGAGGCGCAGGGATACAAATGTGGTTCAGGATGCAGTCATAGCAGGCCATACGAGAGATCTGATGCGAGCACACCCTCCTACTTTTGATGGTTCTGGAGGAGGTTTGGAAGCCGAAACATGGCTAATTGACTTAGAGCGATGCTTCGCGATGCACCCCTATGGTAGCAATACCAAGGATCGGTGTGCAGTTATGCACTTGCAAGGTTTTGCATCTACTTGGTGGCATCTCGAGGAACAAAAGTTACACCTTGATATCAGTATGGTCACATGGGAGTTGTTTCTAGACAGGTTCAGGGCTCGCTTCCTCTCAGATCATTGGAGACAACGCAGGGCTGATGAGTTCCATGACCTTAGTCAGCTGTCGATATCAGTGGAGCAGTATGAGCGACACTTCTTTGAGTTGAAGCAGTATGCAGGTATCAACCACAATGAAGGGATGTTAGTACAACATTTTGTTCGGGGATTAAATGCCCAAATTAGTGGTGGCATGAGAGTCTTCCAGCCGAAGACAATGGAGGTAGCGGTCGAGAAGGATCGGTTGGTTGAAGAAAATCTAGCTATGGCTCTGGGCGGACATATAGGAGGTCAGATGGATAGTACACCAGCTTTAGGAGTTGTTTCTCTTGGAGGTCCAGTTTTGGCTGCAGGGTCCTCTATAGGTCATCAGGAACCCACTAAGGGTGAGCAACAACAACACTCTCCATCTCATCAGGGAAATAGATCGCAGAACAGGAAGTTTCAGAGTTGGCAACATAATAGACCTGATCGTTTTGTGCAACCGACACAAAGTATGCAGTTAGCACCATCACGAGGCAGCTTTCAATAATCGAGTGCACCAGTTGGAGTCAGAGGCTTTGCGTGGAGTACAGGTTGCTTCTCATGTGGGCAGCAGGGTCATATTGCGAGGAAGTGCCCTCAAGGGAACACTACAGGTTTTAGTCAGGCACCAGCCGCTTCTGAGCCGGCAGTAGGTGATGCGGGTAGAGTTTATCATGTGTTTGTGGATTCTGCGGGACCCAAGTGATGAGACTTCGGTCTCATGGGATAATGCATTCCATATTAGTGAGGATTATTTGTTTTGTTTAGTTACTGGCTTCTAGGAGTAAGCCATATTCTAGGGGGGGAGGATGTAATACCCCCATGTTTCTGATACTATTTACTACTATTGTTTGCTTTTATGTGTTAGTGTGATACTGAATTGTGATGGTGATTGATTCATCGATTTGGTGTGTGTGGTTGTGTAGTTTAGTTGATTGCTACAATTGATATTATTATTATAATTTATGATACTCTGTTTGTAGGGTTTGGATTATTTTATTATGAAATGCTCTCTCTTGAATGTTTTATATGTCGATGTGATAATCCTATGGTGATCATGTGATTTGAATTCAGTACTATTTTATAATGCAATGGTTTAGTAATTAGTTATGATGCAATAGTTAATTAGCATGTTATCTTATGATCAATTTGTTTAGAAATGTTAGTTGTTATTGATATTGTAATTGTTAGAATAGGTTAAGTGAGAGGACAGTGTAGCATCACTTGTTCACGAGTGCCCTGCTACACTGCAATTCCTTCTCACACTAGGATGTTGATTATATATACATGTGCTACTTGACATTTATTTGGATGCAGGATTGCAGGAATAAGTCTCGATTCCACCTGCTTCGGCAGGACAGGGCGAGCAATAAATTAACCCAACAGGTAAAAATGTTGAAAAATGGAGTAGGTTTGGAAGCGTCCCCGTCCCAAGTCCGTCTTCTGTTGTGAGTCGTGTTATGACTGAAGTTTTTCATTCTCGTTGACTGGGTAGTTTGATTGTTGAGCTATTCATTTGATTTATGGTTCATGTTTATTTAATTAACCTTATTTTATATGATAATTGATAAAGTTGTCTAGTTGTTTTGATTTAATTGTGTGATTAGTTGAATATTAAATTTAAATATATTATAAATTAAAAAGTGATTTAAGTTATTAAAAGAGTAAATAATTATTTTAAATTACTATTGTTGATTATAATTAAATTAAATAAATATTGTTGAAGATAATTAAATAATATCTTTTTATTAATATTAAATTAGCAAATCTTGCAAAGATAATATCTTGTTTAAATAAATTATTTTAATTACAAACTGTAGATAAATTTGTGCTTTTAAAACTGGAAAAGGACCAATAGGAAGGAGGCTTTTTGAGAAAAGAAAGCAGAAGAGCTTTATGGAGTTTTAGTTTTTGATTTTTTATTTTATGAGAAGATTAGTCACACACAGGGAACTTCTACTCTGTTGTTTCTGGATCTGGGAAAAGAAAGATAAAAATAAAAGAAAAGAATTTTGTTTGTTGAAAAACTTGGGGAGAAAATAATTGTTTTGAAGATAGATAGATTCGAGGAGGAGCTGCAGGAGGAATTCGAAAGGAGCTTTCAGAAGGGATACTTCTTCAGACAAAGGACTCCAGGTTCCATAGAATTTATTATTTATTCTTTTTATTCTGTAAAGAAAATCATGCATGTAATATCTTAAATCAATATTTCGTTTGAAAGAGGGTTTTGGTTTGGTTGTGTTATATTCTTGAATGATTTCTTTTGAAACTATATTAAATCTTCTGTAGAAAACTGTCATTGAACCTATTTGAAACTTTTCAATATAGGTTAGTAGTGAAAATTTATTGTTGAAAATAAAACTAAAACCATCCTTGATTGAAGATCAAATTTACTTGTCAGATCTAATTTGTGATTATTGAAAAATCTATTTGTATTGAAACCTCGAAACCTCTGTAGAAGATTATAGTGAAATTATTCTGATATTTTCTATAACACTTAGTGGTGGAAATAATTATTTAAAAAAAAAAGAAGAAGAAGGAAATCTATTTTATTATTGGTTGCTATGTTCAGATCTATATTGAGATTTGTTATTAAGATGATTTAATATTTAATTGTTCGAATCTTTTTTTTATAGAACATTGTATATTATATACATAATTCCATTATTTTTATAAAAATACATATATATAAGAATAAATTCTTTGCATTTCGAATTTTGACCCTTAAATAAATAACAAATTTGTTTATTAAATAATTTTAATTTGAGTCTTATTTGTATTCCGTAGTACCAGACAAAATGCTTCTTTTTAAATATTCATATTATCTAAAAAGAGTTTTAATTAAAAATAAATAAATAAAAATTTATATAAAATAAAAATTGAAATTTCGCTGGAGGGGAGGGAATGGTCAGCGGTGGCCGTACCACCCCGACCCCCCCACTTGGTGGCTGTGCACAGTCCACACAGACTGCGCACAACAGTCACTGACTGCTGTACGCAGTCTGGTGAGGACTGCGGGCCTCCCATTGGGAGGTACACAGTACCACCAGCGGTGGGGACTACGGCCTCCCACTGGGAGGTACGCAGTACCACCGTACTGCGTGGGGGTTTAAACAATTTTTTTATTTAAAATTTATTTACTATTTTATTTAATGCGTTTGGTTTTTTTATTAATTTTTAATTTATTTAAATATATAAATATATATATATATATATATTATATATATTATTTAATATATATTTAATATATATTATTCAATATATATTTATATATATTTATTTATTTATTTATTTTGAGTTTTAAATTCGATGTCTTGTTTATTTATTTTGTAAAATATGATTTTAATATGATAAAAATTAGAGAAATTTCAATGTCTAATGTAGTCGTGCAAAATTAGGAATACATCGTGGGAGTTGAATTAAATCGGTTTCCTTTTTGAACTAATGATTTATTTTATTGGCAAAATTGATTGTGTTTGAAATTTATTGTGTAGTATTGTTTGCTTATTCTTGAGTCTTCATTGAATCTATTGTGATTTTCCTTTTGATTGAGTTATGTCTCGTAGGAAAACCCTAGAATCAGCTTGTCCAATTATAGGAACCTAAGATGTGTTTAGGACTTCCAGAGGAGTGGTTACTATTATCTTTATTCAATCTTGTGGTTGATGTTGTTCTTAAGATTGGCCTTGGATGTGGTGTTAAAGTACATTTGGATTGTACCATATGTGAACGTTATATGTATGATTTATGGTGAGATGGTTATGCCTTGCAGAGGATCCATGTGTTGGTTCAATTATATCTTGTTGATGCAGTCCTTTTTGGTGTTGTTTATTTTGGGATTGAGTGTTTAGAGAGAGAGTGGCTCTAGTGGGGGCCGGCGCACAAAGGGGCTATCAGGGTAACCCACATAGAGTTAGATTAATCAGTGATAACTTAAGTAATAAACCACGGGTGGGGATGAAACATTAACAAGATAATTGTGAAGCCTCATCCACCTGTTAGTGCTATCACAGACTAAAGGGGACTGAGAAGGCCGTGGTTGGCAAGGTCATTGCCTTGTCTTCACGAAAGGTTAATGACTCGGCATGAGTAACCCTATGGAGCGGCGCCTTGAGATAGGCTGTCAGGAGAACCATAGATGGAAGAGGCACCTTAACTTGGTTGTCTGGAGAATCCATGTAGAGATGGAGGCGGCACCTTGTGATAGGTTGTCTGGAGAATCCATGTGAAACCATGCGATGACACTCTACTCTAATATTCTGTTTGTGTTGATTTCCAAAGTCCTCTGGAAGTGATTTATTGATTTGTTTTCGGTCATTGTTGGAAGTAGTTTTTGATGTTATTTCTTGAGTTTCATTGATTTTGTGATTATGACTTGTTGTTATGTCTGAAGTGGTTGGTTGTTGTGCCTTTGGAATTGTCGTTGTTGAGTTTTCTAAGTTCTCTTTGGTGTTAAGTTCTCTTCTTGGAGTTAGTCTTGTGCTATTGTTAGACGTGCTTGGTCGGGGACCCTTCCTTGTCTACTCTCAGCACGGGGGTGGTTGGGAGGAACGTGCTTCTCACCCTGTTGGGTTTCCCTTTCTGTTTCAGTTATATCTTTTATTGCAGGCTTTTGGAGGATGTTGATGATCCAGTGATCCTTGTACCAGATGTATGTTATATTTCTGATGTAATGTATTTATTGATGTATCATCTCCCACGTGTGTTGGGATGACCTCGATGTAATTTGGATATGTGGTTATTGTGATGTATGTTCAGACAATTATATTTTACTATCATTTGGATGTGATGCATTTTCAGGCCTTGTATTTATTCAAGAACTGTCACTTGTAATAGTTGGATATGTTATGTTGTATCTAATGGGATATGTAACACTTTATATCTTTATAATTCCATGTATTTTCATATGTGAATATGGTACTAATATGGTTATAATTAATGGATATTTTAATGACGAGAGGGGAATGAATAGATTTACGTAATTGTTTAATTAGGGTTATCTTATTATCGTGTTATGGGTTAGTGTAGTCATGTCACTTCGTGTACCCCATTGGAACTAGTTGTGCCTCATAATACATTGTTATGTTATAATTCTTAAGTATGTTATTATATTCTTTAAAAAAAAAAAAATTGTTCTGTTGTTATTAGTTCCTTTGGGGTTCGCACGGCGGGGCGTGACAGCTTAGATGTTATGTTATCTTTAAACATTTGTAAAATATTTAGAAGGCTCCATTTATCATCATGGGGTTACTAAATTTCTTTCTCGGGGGTATGGTTAGAGCCCACGAGGTTCCATGACGCCATTACGGAAGGGTGGAGAGCAAGCCTAGTTTAATTGTTTGTCATTCTTTGTATTTCTTCAAAATTATTTTGTATGATGGAAAGCTGTTGTTTTGTTGTAACATGAAAGAAAGTGAGAAAACAAGTAGTCTTTGTTCATTAATTTGCTACTCATATATTTCTGTGTAATTACAATGTGGAAAGGTGAATATTTCACAAAATGTTTGAAGAAATGTGTTGTTTTTATTTGTTTATTTGAAGGAAATACGTTGTTTTGGCTGCATCCTCTCAAATAACAGATTAATAAAAGAAAATCGTATTTGTTTAGACCTCTTAGAAATCTGCCTACCTAAAGAAATCAGTTGCATAAATGATCAAGGTTTAGACTATGTTTTAGTGGAAACAATACATTGTTTTAAATAAAATATGTAAAAGAGAGATAGTTGTAGGGTACTGAACTTATTTGAAGCATAATGGAAAAATACTTGGTTTCCAATGTTGAGTTGTTTCATTTAAACAATGGCTAAACTGTTCAGTAACACATATTATCTATGCTCTTCTTTGTTAACATTTACTTGATGTAGCCATCGATCTCATTAAAAATATATCAGCCTGCTCATGAAAAAAAAATATATATAAATATATTAATAAATAAATGAATGAATGAAATGAGGTAATAATAGTAGGGAACACTGTGGTTGTATATAGCAAACTTCTTATCTTGAGTACCCATCAAATCTAAGAGTCTTTTACCCTACAGAACCAGGCAATTATGTATGTGATAAAATGAGTATTTATGTGCGTGGATAGAAAAATATAAAATGTATGCTATGAGAACTATGGAGTAAAGTCTGTGGCATTGATGGACAAAGTGGTAGGGTGAATGGGAGGCCTACCAGTCCAAAATTCATCTCTTAAATGAATTTAGCTCCAGGGGCTCATAACACAATCACTGACCATATTAATGGTAGTAAATTGCTCCTAATCAGCCCTATTCCCCCTTTTGAAGCCGCTGCACACCCCATGGGAATTTTTCATCCTTCTGGGCTAAGTGCTAGGGAGTATCTGTAACTTTTGCAGAGCTATTTACCTACTGTTGGGCTGACATTTTTCTTGAATGACAGATACCTTGCATCCATAGTAATGCAAGACAAACAAACAGATTCCAACTGCTCACTATTCTTTCTATTTTTATTTATTTATTTCCAGTAGTTGTTGTTGTTCCCTTTTCGCTTTCCCTTGCCATAGTTGGGATCTCTCCCTCCAAACTCTTCTTCATTGGTATTAACCTCTTTCTTTCCAATTTGGTGAGCTATAGCCTGAAAATGAGGATTCAACAAGGATTTAGAGTATGTTATCAAAAAAAATAAAAGAAAAAAAACTACGGCCAGGAATCATAAGAATAAACTAAAATTTACCCTAATTACCTTTATCATGTCTTTTTCATTATTCTTCTAAACTAACTTGGTGGGGTTTTCTCACCAGTAAAGGAACCATTAAAATTTGGTGCCAGCTTCTGGAAGGCAACCAATCCATGCTAGGAGAAACCAAATATTCGCCAGTGGTCGATTAGGGTAGAATCCAAAGCATCATCCGACAAGATTCAAGAAAAAAAAAATTACCTACATGTTTTAGAAATAAAACTTACATAGTTATTCATTCTATGTATAAGCAGTTAATAATAAAATAAAATAAAAGAAAATTGTGTTATTCTTATTGGCAGAAGTAAACAATTATGTAGAAGAAAACCAGAATAAAAGATATTCCTATGGAAAGTCCAACCCATGTATGAATGGTTGCAGATAATGTTCTAATTAATCAAAAATGCCAGTTGAAACCTCACACAATCTGGGTCCACACCTTGATCTCGAGGCAAGCAGATTTGGATTGAAGATAAATAATTAAAAATGAAACAACAGTAGTGTATTAACTGCTCCTTAAATCGTGTTTGTGCCCTATAGCTCCATATCACCCAATGTGTAATGAATAAGTGGTAACTATGTAGGGTTGAATCTAAAGATTTGCAATTAAGGCGCACCAACTACGCTCTGTACAATGTAATCAATACCGTCAGCAAGCAGTCCTCTCATCTATTTGTAAGGATTCTTGGTTGTCAGCATGGTTTAATCCACCTGACAGTACACCTCTTGCGGTGAGGCTATTCATGATTTATTTTTCTCTGAAAGCACTACAGCTAGTGATGTCTACATTTAGGCATATCAATGTACTAATAAATGAACAGCAATAAAGGAAGTGTTAAATATTTAGCAAACCCTAAACTTAGTCTCGGAAGGAAGTTGAATCACCACCATTTCCAAAAGAGAATCCAATGGCTTCCAAACTAAAAGAGGATGATGGAGATCATGAAGAGCAGTATTAGTTGCAATAATATCATAATTGCATCATTTATCTTGGCATCCATTTCACCTTAAGGAATAAAACTAAAATGTGATAACTACTGTTCAAGTGAAGGTAGTTTCTGAATCAAGGTGAAATTACTATTTGGGTGTAATAAACAACAAGAAAAAAGAACATATCATTTCGTATGATGGGATACCTAGTTATAAATTAAATATCAACACTGCTACTTGATAATTGGGTAAACAGTAATATTATTATTTTCCTTCTTAGTTAACAATTAATTAATGATTAATATTAACAATATTATCGCTATTGTGGTGAAAGCAGCAAATCAATATAGCACTGCAAATGTTAGCACTGCAATTGTTAGGGGTCTTGCTACTGTCGAATGTAGACATTTGAAGTGTCCTCCTATTCTCAATTGCATGGTTACTATAGAATAATAATCCACAGTATTAAATTAAAAGGATGACATCGATATAAAATGGAAATATTTTTATATTAAGTTAAATATCAGTTTTAAATTGCTGAGAGCAAAGACGTTACAAAAAGAATATAATAGAATTACATAGACATCTTCCACCCTTTGTTTGTTTCATAAACTTTTAACTCTCATTAATATATTAATATAATAGCCAACGTATGGTGCATTAATTTTAGTAACTGAATCTATACTATGATCGATTATATTTTTAGTAGCCACAAAAAGGGGTGGATAAGAGGCTCCACGTTTATTTCTCCTATGAAGTTTCTTTCAAAATATATAGTTTCCTTTCAAGTTTCTTTCAAAATATATTGTTTCCTTAATAGTTTCTTAATAAAGTAACTACTTTCCTTGGTGTGGGGAAAATATCCTTTAAAATGAAAATTACATAAATTAGATAATCACTAACACTACTTTTAAGAGGGAAGGCATCTTTTGTCATTTTAAATGAGATTTTTTATATTTTTCCTTTATTGAAAACAAATGGAATAGATAGATAATTAAATGTATTTATTTATATAAATATTTTTATATATAATAAAGATGTATATATACATATATATACGAAATAGATTTAAAAGTAATAATAATAAGGAATAGAGATAGTAGTATGAAGGGTAATATTAATGGAGATAGTAGTTCTAAATGTATAATAAATGAAGGCATTCATGTTATGAAATTTTTCCTGTAATAATCTCATTAACGATAATCAAAAGGTATGACAAGTCAAAAATGAGTTGTCAATATTAGTGTTTAAATATTATTGTTACCAAAAAAAAAAAAAAATTGTTGGAAATATTTAATTATGAAAAAAAATAACTTTGTGGACAAAAATAAAAGGGTTATTAATTTTTTTTGTAATGGAATTTACTATATGAAATAATAATTACACTCTTAAGTTATTCATTGTGGTTAAATACTCTTTAAGCCATCTCTCATAATAACATTGATGATAATAACATCTTGTTACCTACGTATAATATGTATATATGTATGATTGACATTTACTTTTGTATTATGGCATCATTTTAAAAAAAAAAATAGTTAGGTTTTTCTAACAAAAATTATAGGCATGACACTTGGTATTAGAGCCCTAGGTTGTAACACTAGGGAACTCTGGGATTAAATTAAGAATTAAGTAGTGTGAGTGTGTGGATAAATGGGAAAACCACCTCATGTGATAGTTAGAATAAAATGTTCGTAAGGGAAATCCTAAGGGACTTAAATGGTGCAATAAATAGGAACTTAGTGATAATTATCCAACCTAACTAGTTTGTAAAATCCTAAAGGATCAAGAATTGACCATTATAAATGGGTCAAGGAAGTATTTATTCAAGAAATCCTAATCTAAACTTGATCCGTCATTTTAAGTAAATAAGGTGAATGACCTGAGTTACATATTGGACCATTTAACAAAGGTTATGGCATTAATTAGTCTCTTAACATTAAAATTCCTTGAACCTTAGAAAGATAAATGGAGATTCTCAAGCATAGTTTTTTTTAAAATACATGAATAAGTCATCACGATGTGTATTATTAGAGGAACACTACCTTTGTTGACTTCTTAGGACCATAATTCTTAAATATAGTAATGTCATAACTTCTTAAAATTTTGGGTTTTTAGGAAGCAACATCTTTTCTTATGCAAATCATGGTATGAATTGAGGAGGGAACATCATAACTACATATGGAAACATGTAACTAGTCAAGAGAAAATAATTATATGACCATAAAAGGAGTAATGTGTTAAGGGTTGTAATTAAATGATCCTAAAGTTCTAAACCCCTAAATTGATTAAATCAAAATGATAACAAGAGTGAAAACAATAGAAAATCTCTTGACCTTGTGTTGAGTACAATTTGAGCACTCCATACATTTTGGATTTAAAATACTATCAAAGATCATAATTAAACTTTAAAGGTGTAAATGGATGGACCTATGTCTAAGGGATTGCTCATAATTTGGGTATGGATTTGAGACACCCATGAAACGCTACCCGATATGCCTAAGACACAAATAGCCTAGCCTTTCCTATTACTCTAGATCTTAATTTACACATAAGGACTTAATTTGTGTTCTTGTGAAGCAACTAACGATTTACCTTATAGTTGGTAGGTAAAAATTTCATGAATGATAATATCAACTAATGATCAAGCCTTGTTTTGTAATGTAAGTTCAACTTGGAAGAGTGGTAAAAAAATTAAATTCTACCTTGAATTAAAATGATGAAACTTTAGAGCTAATTAAGCACTTTTGCAAGTAAATGGTGACTTAGTTCACTTAATGTAACTATAAAAACTATCAAACTATTATGTTATGTTGTTTAAAGATTAAATAGTAAATGAAATAATAGGGTTTCTATGATTTAAGTCAAAAGTGAAGGAAATAGAAGGATACAATTAAGATAAGATTGTTGAGGACCAATAAATATGGTTTTGAAACTATCCCTTGGTAATAAGTAAACATTAAAAAGATTTGTGACTTAAGACCTTGTCAAATGAGAAATTGGAGTTAAAACATTATCTTGAACTCATGTTATTACTACTTCCTTAGGAGACTTGTTGCTTCCCAAATAAGAAAGGATGCATGCCATGCATATGAAGTAATAACACACTCAACTACATGTTGAACTTGAAGGTTGTGTACATGTCATCAAGATTGAATAATCAATTGTATGGAGTTTAAAATTAAGTAATGAATTATGTGTGGTTCATAGTGTATTATGTGATGGGAATATATAGATAAGAGACACTAAAGTAGACTTGTGTATTATGTGATGGGAAAGTTAAAATATATAGATAAGAGACACTAAAGTAGACTTGTAAAACCTCCAATTAATGTTGTGAATTCTATAACATTGACTATGTTTACTCTTTGATGGAAGAACATTTGCACCCAAATGTAAGGAGAAAACCTCAAAGTAGGTAAAAGTTTTAAGAATTTTACTCGTTGTGCACCTTTATGAGGTTAGATAGAAATATGATTGTAAAAATGATGGTTATAACATGTGATTAAATGGTTCAACCCCAAATAGAAAAATGCAAGTCTTGTAAAAGGATATTAATGACTAGTAAGAATCACTATTTTATGAATTATCATGTGTTTTATGCATTGAGTGTGCCTTCTTTTCTCATACTATAATGTTTCAAATGAAAATGGTTGACTCTACCCCTTATTAAGTAGGAAGTTTTTTTTTTTTTTTTTTTTGAGAAAATATCATGGAATTACCCATATTGATATGTCAGTGAACATAACAAATGTAGTTGAATAAAAATGGAAGAGTGGTATGGATATATATAGAAAAAAAAATTCGATCATAAATGTGGTGTTAGTAAGATAGGGAGTATGGTGTACCATGTATTGCTAATTGTAGGAAAATTGAGTATTACCTAAATTACAATTATGAATTATATGGAAATTTATTTTACAAGTACGCAATGGATAGATGTTAACAAAGTGAACATTGTGTAAAGAAAATAAAGTGTGTATGGGTGTATCAACATTTGTGTTAATAATGTGATGAAACCATGCATTGTTAAGTTCTAGGAAATGGGTTGATATACCTAAGCTATAGTTGTGTATCTTCTAGTGATTTCTTGTACTTATGCAAAGTGAGTAGATATTTCCAAAATTGAAACAAAAAGTGAATATTGTTTATACAAAATAGAATATGTGTAAGTACAATGCTCTTGTTCTATGGTGAATTATGTAAAGCGTGTTGTGTTAGGTCATGTAAAGTGAAACTAGTAAATGTATTGTACCCCAAGTATAGGATGCACGGTATCTGACTTGGGATAAGGGTGAGGGAGGTCAAGTACAATCCCTTATGAGCACCCTTTGTGATGGACCTTATGTAAGCTAGTTAGTTGTGTGTTTATGTAAACATGTTAAATGTGCAGATGTGTATTTATCAAATGAAATGTGATGTATTCCCTTGTGTTAGTCTTATTTGTATGGTAAATGTGTACCCCTAGCATTTCGTTCCCCCCCTTATGGGAGTGCGATGCCAGCTAGTGTAAATAGGGGTTGAGAGGCACTTGTTCTCCCATCAGGAAATTACAAGCTCAGGGCGTTGTCCCTAATCCTAACAAAGGATCTATGTCGAGTCATTGTAATCCTCCCATGAACATTGACCATAGCCTACTCCCCCACATATGAGAGCCACACTTGTTGGTTCATAGTGTAAACCTATTCCTTGATATTATAACCCATGGGTAAAGGATGGAATTTTATGGACCACTAGTGATTTATATTTATGTGGTCGGGGACCACTAGTGATTTATATTTATGTGGTCGGGGACCATGAGTGATTCATATTTATGTGGTCAGGGACCACCAATGATGCAGATTTATGTGGTCAAGGACCACCAGTTATTCATAGTTATGTGGTCAAGGACCACCAGTTATTGCATGCTATCATACTTATGTGGTTAGAGAACCACCATTCCCCTCCTCCCCTTAGGTGGCTTTACTAAAGTCACATGGTGCTCGTAATGTGAAATTTTTATTACTAATTTCTTAATTGATGTTTCATCTTATTATATGCCAGTAATGTTAATTTTATACTTCTTATATTGGGGCTATTTAGCCATTTGAAGTTTGTCATAGTCCATTGCCTCAAGGACTTATTTAATTTATATTTTTGAAATAAGTTTGGAATGTTTGAATGCAGCTGCAACTGATCTTTATTTAGTGTTTCTCTTGAATTTATAATTTTCTATTTATTGAAGCGTTGGTTTATGATTTTATGTTTCTTGGTTTTGAGGCTTCTCATTGTTTGCTAACTACTGGCAAGTGTGGTGTAATGTGACATCTATAAAAATAAACTGCCATATCTCAGGGATGTTCTTGGTAGGTCGTATGGGGGAGTAGATGCGCTGGGGAATTATAAATTACTTGAAAGGGGTTGTGAATGGGACTGGTATGGGACAGTCATTAATCCATTCTTCCCCTAGTTCTATGATTGTTCATTTTGTACCTTCCTCTTTGATGCTAACCCCCTTACCCCAAACAAGAGAAGGTACCTAGGAGATGCATGGTAGGGTCCTTAGAGAAGGGCCTTGAGACCATCTTTCCTACTAGCTATGGTATCCAAGAATATCCATCCTTGTAAACCCCATTGAGCCTTGTGATGTGATTATGTGTAATTGTAGTGATGTATGCTTAAATTTTCAAATAAATGACATATGAAAGTACTTAACTGTTATGTGAGAAAGAAAGTGACAGATAAAAATGAGACTACTATTTTTGAGACATGAATTGATATTAGAATATATATATATATATATATATTCTAACATCATGAGTGATGTTTATGATGCAAAAAAAAAAGAACCTTGTGGGGTATCCAAGGATGTTAATCTGTTGCATACATGTCGATTTCAAGAATATTAATTACATGGATGGCTACTAACATTTGTTATAATATGACTATATTGAATAAACATTCAATGGTGGAAAATATTGTTCTAAGCATTTCAATGTTTGATTCATGAAAGGGATTAATTTAATGTGTGCTTTAATGGTTGAATGCTATGATTTATTCATCAAGAAAGTATAGTAATATATTTATGTTCATTGCTATATTGAGAATTATTTTCTTGACGTTAACGACTTCCAGGAGGAAGTCTAAGCTAAGGGGAGGGGGATGTAAGACCCCGTTTCACAAGTGATTAATGCTAAACATAATTTGTGACATGATTTTCTTAAATTTATGATTAGATATATGGTGAATGATAAATAAGGTGATCTTTTAGCAAAATCCTTGTAATTTCATTTTGACATTATGTTCTATTGTCACTACCTTGAAGGTGGAATACACTAGTATACTATGGAATGTAGATTGAAATTTAAATGGATTATTATATGGTTAAAGTTTAGAATATTCATCTAATAGATTAATGTCATATACAATGTTACTTATGATCATGTTGGTAATGTGCAGGAAGGTAACAGTGTTAGCATGAGAAGGGAGGACCATCGAGAGAAAATCAAAAGACATCTTCTTGAAGATTTAAAGTTAATATGTTGATAGATTAAGAGGTGAAGGTTGATATTAAAGGTATAATTTATTTTGGTTTCTGAGAATATTTAATTATGTGGTTTAGGGGTTGGAAACCCTTACCCAAGTGTGAAACTCGGATGGATCTTTAAGTGGGTCTTTAAAGAGAGTTGTTGGTCAATTTATTTGGTTGGGATACAAAAATAAGCCCCCTAGGCTCTATACCATAGTGGTAGGGGTCAAGTGGGCATGCAATAGGTTCCCAAGGACATGATTTGACTCCTGAAATGTCCTCATAATGAAGAGTGGCGAATTTTGAGGAGAGGATGGGGGGGTGAAAAGACTTGGGGTTGTCCAAGTGCATGTTGCCTCTTTAATGAGAATAGACTCTCATTGAAGAAGGGTTGTACAATCCACACCTCCTCATCCAAAAGGTTGCAAGTTGAAACTCCTATATAATTGGAGAGGAAGAATAAGTAGGGTACTACCCACTTCTCCTTATGGAGAACTCTAGTTGAGAAAGAATAAAGAATAGAAAGAAGAAAGGAGAGTGAGAAAGAGGGCTTGGTTGGAGAGGCAAGAAGGGTAGAAGAGTTTAATCTCTCATGAAAAGAGATAAGTTTTCCCTTCTCCCCACTCCTCATTGATTAATTGTTGTAAGAAGGTAGTATGTTTGTAGGAATGTTCATTGAGTATGGTGAGTGGAGAGCTTAGATGTTATGTTATCTTTAAACCTTTGTAAAATATTGAGAAGGCTCCATTTATCATCATGGGGTTAGTAAATTTCTTGCCCGGGGGTATGGTTAGAGCCCACGAGGTTCCATGGCGCCATTACAGAAGGGAGGAGAGCAAGCCTAGTTTAATTGTTTGTCATTCTTTGTATTTCTTCAAAATTATTTTGTATGATGGAAAGCTATTGTTTTGTTGTAACACAAAAGAAAGTGAGAAAACAAGTAGTCTTTGTTCATTAATTTGCTACTCATATATTTCTGTGTAATTACAATGTGGAAAGGTGAATATTTCACAAAATGTTTGAAGAAATTAGTTGTTTTTATCTGTTTATTTGAAGGAAATACATTGTTTTTGTTGCATCCTCTCAAATAAGAGATTAATAAAAGAAAACAGTATTTATTTAGACCTCTTAGAAATTTGCCTACCTAAAGAAATCAGTTGCATAAATGATCAAGGTTTAGACGATGTTTTAGTGGAAACAATACAATGTTTTAAATAAAATATGTAAAAGAGAGATAGTTGTAGGGTACTGAACTTATTTGAAGCATAATGGAAAAATACTTGGTTTCCAATGTTGAGTTGTTTCATTTAAACAATGGCTAAACTGTTCAGTAACACATACTATCTATGCTCTTCTTTGTTAACATTTACTTGATGTAGCCATCGATCTCATTAAAGAAATCCATAAGGGGGAATAATTATTAACTTAGGGGCCTCTTTGCAGTGTTATTTTTAGATCAGCCTGCTCATGAAAAAAAAAAATATAAAAATATATTAATAAATAAATAAATGAATGAAATGAGGTAATAATAGTAAGGAACACTGTGGTTGTATATAGCAAACTTCTTATCTTGAGTACCCATCAAATCTGAGAGTCTTTTACCCTACAGAACCAGGAAATTATGTATGTGATAAAATGAATATTTATGTGCGTGGATAGAAAAATATAAAATGTATGCTATGAGAACTATGGATTAAAGTCTGTGGCATCGATGGACAAAGTGGTAGGGTGAATGGGAGGCCTGCCAGTCCAAAATTAATCTCTTAAATGAATTTAGCTCCAGGGGTTCATAACACAATCACTGACCATATTAATGGTAGCAAATCGCTCCTAATCAGCCCTATTCGCCCTTTTGAAGCCGCTGTACACCCCATGGGAATTTTTCATCCTTCTGGGCTAAGTGCTAGGGAGTATCTGTAACTTTTGCAGAGCTATTTACCTATTGTTGGGCTGACATTCTTCTTGAATGACAGATACCTTGCATCCATAGTAATGCAAGACAAACAAACAGATTCCAACTGCTCACTAGTCTTTCTATTTTTATTTATTTATTTCCAGTAGTTGTTGTCGTTCCCTTTTCACTTTCCCTTGCCATAGTTGGGATCTCTCCCTCCAAACTCTTCTTCATTGGTATTAACCTCTTTCTTTCCGATTTGGTGAGCTATAGCCTGAAAATGAGGATTCAACAAGGATTTAGAGTATGTTATCAAAAAAAAGAAAAGAAAAAGAAACTACGGCCAGGAATCATAAGAATAAACTAAAATTTACCCTAATTACCTTTATCACGTCTTCTGCATTATTCTTCTAAACTAACTTGGTGGGGTTTTCTCACCAGTAAAGGAACCATTAAAATTCGGTGCCAGCTTCTGGAAGGCAACCAATCCATGCCAGGAGAAACCAAATATTTGCCAGTGGTCGGTTAGGGTAGCATCCAAAGCATCATCCGACAAGATTCAAGAAAAAAATAAAAATTTACCTACATGTTTTAGAAATAAAACTTACATAGTTATTCATTCTATGTATAAGCAGTTAATAATAAAATAAAATAAAAGCAACTATGTTATTCTTATTGGAAGAAGTAAACAATTACGTAGAAGAAAACCAGAATAAAAGATATTCCTATGGAATGTCCAACCCCTGTACGAATGGTTGCAAATAATGTTGTAATTAATCAAAAATTCCAATTGAAACCTCACACAATCTAGGTCCACACCTTGATCTTGAGGCAAGCAGATTTGGATTGAAGATAAATAATTAAAAATGAAACAACAATTGTGTATTAACTTCTCCTTAAATTGTGTTTGCGCCCTATAGCTCCATATCACCGAATGTGTAATGAATAAGTGGTAACTACATAGGGTTGAACCTAAATATTTGAAATTAAGGTGCACCAACTACGCTCTATACAATGTAATCAATACCATCAGCAAGCAGCCCTCTCATCTATTTGTAAGGATTCTTGGTTGTCAGCATGGTTTAATCCACCTGACAGTACACCTCTTGCGGTGAGGCTATTCATGATTTATTTCTCTCTGAAAGCGCTACAGCTGGTGATGTCTACATTTAGGCATATCAATGTACTAATAAATGAAAAGCAATAAGGGAAGTGTTAAATATTTAGCAAACCCTAAACTTAGTCTCGGAAGGAAGTTGAATCACCACCGTTTCCAAAAGAGAATCCAATGGCTTCCAAACTGAAAGAGGATGATGGAGATCATGAAGAGCAGTATTAGTTGGAATAATACCATACTTGCATCATTTATCTTGGCATCCATTTCACCTTAAGGAATAAAACTAAAATGTGATAACTACTGTTCAAGTGAAGGTAGTTTCTGAATCAAGGTGAAATTACTATTTGGGTGTAATAAACAACAAGAAAAAAAAACATATCATTTCGTATGATGGGATACCTGGTTGTAAATTAAATGTCAACACTGCTACTTGATAATTGGGTAAACAGTAATATTATTATTTTCCTTCTTAGTTAGCAATTAATTAATGATTAATATTAACAATATTATCGCTATTGTGGTGAAAGCAGCAAATCAATATAGCACTACAAATGTTAGCACTGCAATTGTTAGGGGTCTTGCTACTGTCGGATGTAGACATTTGAAGTGTCCTCCTATTCTCAATTGCATGGTTACTATAGAATAATAATCCACAGTATTAAATTAAAAGGATGACATCGATATAAAATGGAAATATTTTTATATTAAGTTAAATATCAGTTTTAAATTGCTGAGAGCAAAGACATTACAAAAATAATATAATAGAATTACATAGACATCTTCCACCCTTTGTTTGTTTCATAAACTTTTAACTCTCATTAATATATTTATATAATAGCCAACGTATGGTGCATTAATTTTAGTAACTTCATCTATACTATGATCGATTATATTTTTAGTAGCCACAAAAAGGGGTGGATAAGAGGCTCCACGTTTATTTCTCCTATGAAGTTTCTTTCAAAATATATAGTTTCCTTTGAAGTTTCTTTCAAAATATATAGTTTCCTTAATAGTCTCTTAATAAAGTAACTACTTTCCTTGGTGTGGGGAAAATATCCTTTAAAATGAAAATTACATAAATTAGATAATCACTAACACTACTTTTAAGAGGGAAGGCATCTTTTGTCATTTTAAATGAGATTTTTATATTTTTCCTTTATTGAAAACAAATGGAATAGATAGCTAATTAAATGTATTTATTTATATAAATATTTTTATATATAATAAAGATATATATATACATATATATAAGAAATAGATTTAAAAGTAATAATAATAAGGAATAGAGATAGTAGTATGAAGGGTAATATTAATGGAGATAGTAGTTCTAAATGTATAATAAATGAAGGCATTCATGTTATGAAAGTTTTCCTGTTATAATCTCGTTAACGATAATCAAAAGGTATGACAAGTCAAAAACAAATTGTCAATATTAGTGTTTAAATATTATTGTTACAAAAAAAATAAAAATTGTTGGAAATATTTAATTAAGAAAAAAAATAACTTTGTGGACAAAAATAAAAGGGTTATTAATTTGTTTTGTAATGGAATTTACTATATGAAATAATAATTACACTCTTAAGTTATTCAGTGTGGTTAAATACTCTTTAAGCCATCTCTCATAATAACATTGATGATAATAACATCTTGTTACCTATGTATAAGATGTATATATGTATGATTGACATTTACTTTTGTATTATGACATCATTTAAAAAAAAAAATTAGTTAGGTTTTTCTAACGAAAATTATAGGCATGACAATTACCTACAATTTATTTTCATTTTCATATGATAAATTCAAGTGCACTTGCTTTGCATCTATGGGAGGTAAATATTAATTCCATTCTATATCATGATCAGTACATTATCATGTCAAGTCTTTATGAAGACATAAAGGAAAATGCCTAAAGAAAGAAATAAGATAAATGATAAATGAGTATAGTAGAATGGAATGGTGGATGACATTATCAGGAACAATGCATGCCAAAAGGGTGAGTATATCAACTAACCCATGAAATATTTCTAGTGGCATAGCTTTTTACAATTATTATTATTAAAAGAAATCAAGAGACTAGGAAAAGCTAGAGAAAAATACCACTAGCTGGAATGAAAATAAAGTCAAATAAAGTTTGTATGAACACAGAGTGTTGGTATCAAAATCAATATAAATATGGTCAACTAAGTAGTGTGTATAAGAAATATGATATCTCATAGATTATAGTGAATAGTATAATGTATAATTTATGGGAACACAAACAGTTTTATGCTAGGGAGGTAACATTTATAGTTGCATGGATATCAACTGTCATGAACTAAACTTGCTTATCAAATTTTACTAGTAGAGGTAACTATAAGAAGAGAATAAAAGTAGCAATTAGGTAAGGGAGGTAATTGCTGAAAACATAAAACATTTAAATATTAGAAAGATAAATTGTTTTAAATAGAAAAGAGTCAAAATGAGGAAATTGTTACAAATATGCTTTTGAATGTTTCTGAGGAGTAAGCAAGAAAAGGAGCTTGATACCTAATTGCATATATGGGAAGTGCGCGTAAGTCCATCGGATGCTCTATTAGTTGTCAGTGGCAAAGAAGAAAACACTAATGAATTATGGTGTTTAGTCTACAATTCAAGAGGATACTGTGAGTCATAAATATGCATGATGATAGAAATCATCCCTGCCAGGAGGCACAATTTTCATGATGATAATTTTTTGAGAGAAAATGAATAAAAAATGCAAAAAATGAATATGAACAAGGTATGGAGACTTACAAATTAGTTTTTTCTAGCTTTGAACATGATATGTATAAACCTTTTGAGAAGACATGGATTTTGTAGAGATATGGATCTATAACTAGGTCTTTCTTACTTCTATAGATCCTATCAAGAGACAGAGATGTCTACCTCACCAATCAATCTACGCAAGTGAATAAACAAAACCCAAATGATAATGTAGGAGTTTTTTCCCAAGTTAGCCTATTTTGAGAGCCAACAAAATGAAATGAGTGAACACTCAATGTCATTGAAGTTTATAGCAGAAGCCAATATTGTCAATTGCATTAGAGTCTATTGACATAAAATAGAATTGACACATTATATATGCATAAGTCTAGATTATAAGAATGCTATGTATGGAGAGTAAGAGAAAATGCAAGAGGACAACCATATCAAAAAAGACTATAAGCCATGGAACATTTCCAATATTAATGAGCACATTACATCATGGCATAATTATTTTGTGATATATTTAGTAATTATGATAGAAAATCTATATATTGGAAGTATTTTTGTAATGCACCACCACAAAACCCTAGAGGAAGTTGCAATTTACTACTCAAACATACTAATTTTGTTTTTTTTAGTACAAATAACATGTAAGATCACTATCCATTGCCAACAACCTCTAAGGTTACGAGACTGAGATTACTTTAAAACCCAACAAGAAACATGAATTAAAACATAACATTTAATTATATAACAAGTTAATTAGACACCATTCCAAACATGATAAAATTACGATAAGGCATAAGAAATTCCACATGATTCCAAAATATAGTTTACAATGAGATTACAACACTCATTCCTTGAATGAGGTAATTCCAACAAATAAGATTACAAATTACAACTTCCACCTCGATACAAAGAGGGGTATTAAAATTACATTAATAGCTGAAAGAGTAAAGCATGAAGAACTTGATCCCATGAGCTCTCCAACTGGAAATCTTGTCCATAATAACAAAAGCCGACCCAATGGATTAAGATGCATGTTCCACCCAACCATGTGATACCTGAAGGCTCACCCCCCATGCTAGGAGATAGTAATAAGGAATTCCAGACAAGACCATCCACCACTAGACACAGGCTAACTCACACTGACACAACCAATCACATGAACCATACAACCGTAAGAATAACACAAGAACAAAACTAACATCACTGACATAAGTCACATTGCTTCTAGAAGGAAAATAAATCAAGTATGCTAAGAAGACCATACACATAAACCCAAATACCAACTGTTGTCATAGAAAGAGTGTCATCACACAGCTCGTCATGGGATCTCCTCTGGAAATCTTCATAGGCTCCGGCCCCCACTATGAGTTGTCTTGGTGGCCTCTATCGAATCTCGGCACCCATTCTCACTCATGCGGAATCAAATATCTCTCCTAAAGACAAGATAGATGACCTTGCCATTCCAGGGCTTCACATCTCATCCCAAGTCTATACAAGCCCTTGCATCCATGAGCGAGGCTCAATTATCTTAATTAGTGTGAAATACTACCTAAGTTCTAAGTACATTAATTTAGTTATCACTTGATTAAACCACTTCTGGAGGTTTCCCAATTTACCTCTTTGGGCTCTGGCCCCTAACAGAAGCCTCTCTTCTACTTGACAACATACTGAACAAAACTACAAGCCACTGGGCAACTGGATAAGACGACCTCTCCAAACCAAGGAGGCAAAAAAGGTCAAAACCCTCTCCAAACATTGGAGGAAACAAGAGTACAAAACCCACTCCTTCCAAAGGAGGCACAAATTACATAACCCTCTCCTAATCCCAAGGAGGCACACACCATCCCCGTTCATGAAAACTAGGTGAAACAACAGGGTGTAACTATACGCACTTTCCATGACACATCAAAAGTTGACTAACGTAACAACATCCCATACCAATAAACAAACCCCTATCTGGAAGACTTCAAGACCTTTACTCTATTCTCCCAACATCGAGGATGAACATGATAACACTACAAGCATTTTAGGTAGTTAAATAAGCTAATGTTCGGATTTCCTAAATCCAGTCAATCACAGTTTTCATTATTTGCATTTATCCAATCAATTAAACCCATTTCCTTTCACGAAATTGAAATATTTAAAATCAGATCATTTACTCTAAATTTCACAGCCATATTCCAAAATCAAGACATTTAATAAATAACATCATCGAATTAAAATTAAACCAATCATTAACTCTAAGTCTTACAATCATATACTGTAAATAATTCCACTTGATTAATAGAACATTTTGATTAAATAAATTACTCTTTATTTCAACTTAGCAATAAATAAAAGTAACTCAATCTCATCTGATTACCATAAATCATTCATTATTTCTAAGTTTCACGATCATATACTATAATTAAAACCGCTTGATTATTCATCAATTTCATTTCCGCTTATACAAATGGGATAATCATTTCAAAGTTCCTATTTTAAATATTAAAACGTCATTTAAATATATGCCTCTAAAACATTATTTTATATTCTAAAGTTTACTAATTATTCATGATAATTGGAAATGAAATCTCTAAGTAGGGGTATTTGTTTATAAAATCAACTCTTTCAGTAATCATTAAATTACCTAATGTTCACTTGGCACCATTAAGGAATTAAATTTAATATTTTAAGTCTATTTACTCAATCATGAGTACAAATTAAAATAATCTCTCTGAAATATCATTGCTTATTAAAATGACAGTTCCATTTCAACTATATTATTGCTATAATCATTTTAAAACAATACCTATTTAAAATAATTAATCATTTATTAACTCTAATTTTACAATTATAATCATAATCAAAACACTTAAATAATGAAGTCATTCGACTAACATTTAAATCCTTTTACTTGCTCTAGGTTTACTATTATTTCCATATCAAAACATTTAATACATTAAAGCATTTATTTAGAATCATTCAAGCTTATTTCATCTTAGAACCATTAATTAATCAATACTCATTCCTACCAAAATACCTCATTCATTAAGAGTATAATTTCCTAAACATACATATATTAAATTCATATATATTATGACGTATATATATTTATTTAAGTAATTCAATTTTCCCATACCACAATTTAATTGAACTTACAATTTATTTTAAATATATATTAATAACTTATTATTTATATTAATATTATTTAAATATTAAAATAATATTAAATATATAATTAATATATTATATATTATATATATAAAATATACATATATTAATTAATATATATTAATGTTATTATAATATTAAATAACATAAATATAAAAATTAAAATTAAAATAAATTTAGAACTTTTAAAAAAAACATAAATTTGAATTTCTTTTAGGGCACGCAGGCCCAGCCGTCGACGACGGCCTATGTGCCAAACACATAGTCCACCACCGTTATGTGTAGTGGCCTATGTGTTGACCACACAGTCTGTCACCGCCATGGGTGGTGGCCTGTGTGCCGACCACATAGTCTGCCACTGCCATGGGCGGTAGCCTATGTGTCGACCACACAGTCTGCCTCCCACGGGCGGCGGCTTGTGTACTTAGCACACAACCTGCCTCCCGTGGGTAGCGGTGATGGTGGGGTGGGGTTTGGCCTCCCACTCCACTGCTAAATAAAATATTATTTTATTCACTGCATTTTTCTAGAAACAAAAATACAAGGTTTTTCTGGGTTTTTCCCAAAATCTAATTTTTTTCAAATATAACAAATATATTTGTATATATATTTGTAAATATATCCATGTATTGATATGCATGGGTATATTTACAAATATATATATCCAATTTTTAATTTCCAACTCAAATTGTGAAAATAATCCAAATCCATTGCACGAATAGAAATTATTTTCCAAAACAATAAAAAGGGTTTCAAATTCTAGTTCTAAAATAGAGTTTTCTCTGATTTTCATCCTATTTCTTGGTGTAAATTCTTGTTTGGTTTCCTTTCCCCAAATCTATCTACAATTTTGCAAATTTGAAAGCATTTCCATGGATTTTCATTGAATCTAAAACTACATTTTCAATCATTTACATCTTATTCAAAATGAAGCAAGAAGTAGAAGGAAGAAATGATGGAACCTTGTGTTTTATCCCCAATTTGAAGCTTTCAACAATGGAGAATCCAAACACTCCTTCAACTCCAAAATCTTAGCCACCACAAAGCTCTCCACTAAAATCAAACCAAGCAAAAATTGCCCACAAAGTGGAGTCTCATCTCTTTTCATAGGGTTTTTTCCCAAATTTGGCCAAACCCTAAGATGACCCACTTCCTAATTTTTAATTCATTGGAAGGGTATTCCATTTTTTTATTTTTCAAACACTTTTATTTTCAATTTGAAATCTCATGTAAATTCAAATTTTCATTTAAACTAAAAGGCTCAAAATTGCAAGAATTCCAAAGTGTGACATTAAAACACATTATCATTTATTTATTCATTTATTTTAACTTAACTCTAACTATCCAAACAAAATTTCTACTTTTATTTTAATTAAATCTTGATATCTAATAATGCCAAAATAGTTATCTCATTTAATATATATCACCATTAATCTAATTAATCAATAAAATCAATCTAGTTTTATTAATTAATCAAATCAATCAATAAACCAAATATTATTTTATTAATTAACTCAAATAAATCAATAAAATAAATAATGTTTCAACATTGCAACTAAATACATTCAATCACCAATTAAACTACACCTAACATTTAATAACCTTTATAATTTGAAATTAAAAAAATACTCAAGGTGAAAATGACCAAATTAAAACAACTAACTCAACAACAACCTGACAACACGCTATGACTAAGGTGACAACTTGGCCCGGAAAACCTAGCTACTATCTCCCAATTGATTACCGTTGGTCAATGGACATGCTCAAACCTGTGAACTAGGTGTTGTCAATGTCATGTACTTACCAACCTACAACAAAGAGCACATCGAACGTGCAATATATATAATATGATCAAACACACCATGAAGGGGTAATCTCAGAATTGTAGGGCGCTCGCAAGAAAGTGATACAATCCCATCCCCTTCACCAATAAAATATCACTCACTGACGCATCTAACATCAATGACATGATCAACAACATAAAACATCATTTAATCAAATATCTTCTAAGTTAATCCAAAACATGCCAAAATATCGCATCAGAGTAAAATAATGTCACATTGAAATATAGCTTTCACATCGTTTAACAATTGTGATCAAAAGTAACCAAGTTCTAAAATAACATCATAAACATAATAGAGCATTACAAAGGAACACTACCAATCCAAATATCCAAAACAAAGGGGTATTACAATTTCATAAATGTTTTCATTTTTTGGTATGGTTATGTCCTCGCACATACTGAACTAGGGGTACATAGCATTTAAAGCATTAAATTTGAATTTACTATTTGCAATTCCATAGACTGAAATGCAGTTCTTGTCTATCTTGTTTGTTCGTTTTCCTAGATTGTTTGATGAGACAAAGATTTGTGTCTATTGAAAGACTTTATGTCTACCATGTTAAAAGCAACAAAGGTGAAATTTGTAAGCTCCTATATCTTTTACACTTTCATTTTGGAATTGTTTATTAGAGAGGTCAGATCGTTTGATGGGAGTGAAATTAGTACCATTTTGAAAATATTTATGTCTAACCTTTAGGCATTGAAGAATAAAGCATTTGTAAGTTTCTACATCATTTTCAATGCCATGGAATGTTCTTTTTGCATATTTTCTTTTTATGAGTCAATGCTTATTGTTTGGTATTTGTGAATGGATTGAGGCTTGTAATCTATTTCGATGCAAGGGGAAAAGGTGGCATTTGTAAGTTACTCTATCTTTTATGCTTTGATTTTTTCATTTATCATCTAGTTTGCTTGGAATGCCCAATGAGGATGAAATCAATTCCTTTTGGGAGAGTCTATGTGTGCGATTTTGGAATTGAAAAAATAAAGCCTTAGTGAGTTACTATATATACATTGACATTAGTGAGGGTTACATGATCTTGCAAGATTGAGGCGATAAAATTCTAATGTTCTATTCGAGTTACCACACATCCCCACAAAGAGTCTAGCGAAAAACATGACTATAGTATGTGTAATGCCCCACCAAGCAACCCGAAAGCATACTAATATATCTAACATTTATGGCACCAAATTTTATTTTTTAAAGTACTAACATACATCATAATAATCATATATCACATGAAATGAATACTAATTATGAACTGCATATATCAAATCCCTCGGGTTTACAAGACTGCATTACTTTTCACAACAACATTATTACAACACATGGATGGTAAGTATACATGAGTAACCATAAAATATCATGAACATGATCAACACATTAATCAAGGGTTACAATATTACAATGTTGCTTCCCAACATGAATGGGGAAGATACAATAAAATGGATTGATACATTTAGAATGAAGGAGTACAAAGCTGCAATACTGGATCCAACTCTGGTACAACTCAGGAGACTCTGCAAGGTACAATTTTGCACTTCTCGATCGACGACTGGGGACCCAATGGGGTGCATAGCACGTTCCACCCAACCACGTGGACCCGAAGGCCCACCCCCCGTGCTAAGAGACGACAAGAAGGATCCCCAACAATAACCATCATACAGAACAAGGGTACAAGACTTCACAACAGGATCCACAATAACATAAAGAATTTCAGCACAAGATATAACCAACACAAGATGTGCCCAACATAAGAATTAACCAATAAATCATCAACATACAAATGCCAACATATGCTTCTAGAGACCCAAGAATAACATAGAGGGAAACAAGCATACATAGTTGTTTAAGGAAGAGTGTCATCGCAATGTTGCATGGGTTACCCTGGCGAATCTTCCTAGGCCCCGGCCCCCAACTTGGGTTACCCTGGTGACCTCTTACGAAACCCGGCCCCACATGCAATCCAATGCGGTGTCGATTATCTTTCATAAGGACAAGACAATGATTTCGCCATTCCAGGCCTTCTCAACTCATCCCAAGCCCATACAAGCACTTGAGTCATGAGTGAGGCATTCACTTATATCTTGTTAATGTGTGATTCTATCCAAAACCCCTAAATAAATATTATCATTTTCACTTGATTAACAAACTTCCAATGAGTTACCCTGAGACCACTTCCAGGTCTCGGCCCCCATTGAAAGCCACTCCCCTAGCAACAAAACCAAAAGTCACTAACTGGGTCAACCAACATGCAAAACATATAAAACCACATGAACAATCATGTAAAGCGAGGCATACACCATCCCGCACAAAATCATTCATAATAAGACAGCTTCCAAAAGCATGGCTAAAACCCCACATAGTCAACACCAAGTAAGGACCAACAGTTCACTAAAAACCAACATATAAAGTCAATCATAAAGAAACAATTTTCTCAACCTCCGGAAAGCTGGTAAGCCATTAATCATAATGTTTTTCCACCATAGTGGCACCAATAATTTGATCTCACGATCAACATCAAACTCAAATCAAAACAACTCAAGAAACCTTATAAAAAACCATCTCATAGTAACCAAGCATTTGGGAACGACTCGATAAATAAACATCATTTCCACTTGAGCAATAACCAAATTCACTCTCACTCCACAATTGACATATTACCTAATATACTTATCAATACTACAACACTTTCAACCACATAAAAGAAAACTTCAAAGAAAGACTCTCTCATTAGTAATGACCATATTTTCTCTAATTTCATATTTATTTTACAATTAACTAAAAATCAAGAATCTAATATTTACATATACATTCATATGTATTCTTCATAAATAAATATTGTTCTCATGGTAAATTATAGATAGTTTTGAACTTTAACCCTATTAATCACAAATTTCTGCCATCAAAGTTCAAATGTTTAGAGAAAAAACTCTCTGAGCTTATGCAAATGAAAGGCGACAGAGAGACTATTTAATTTACTACGCTTTTTGCAAGTCTAAAAGTTGCAGCTGTAGTAGGTTGTCTATGGTTTTAAGGAGGCCATTAAATTTTGTACAATGTCTCTGCTCTAATTGTTGTAACTGTGACAGGTTGCCAAGTATATATATATATTAGAAAGTGAATATTGGAAATTGGAAACATCGCCAATCACTTGCACTGTTATCGTTATTTCCAAGTGTTGCAACTGTGATAGGTTGTCAGTAGAATCAAACAAGTTATTTAATCCTCCGCAACATTCCATTTTAAGTGCTGCACTGTGAGAGGTTCCAATAAAAATCAGGAAGGTTATTTAAATCTATACATCCTATCATGTTCAAATGCTGCCGCTATTACAAGTTGACAATAATTTTAGAGAGGCTACTTAATACTGTATACTACCTCAACTCTAAACAGGGTGCAACAACCGGTTGTCTAGTTTTTTTTTTTTTTAGAAGGTGCATATTGAAATTTGGAAATATTGCCATCTTCTTGAGTAATTGTCAAGACCAAATGTTAACCTCAAGACTAAAGTAAAGGAAAGGTGCAAATACGTGACTGAAAAGTAGGAGAAATAACGTACAACTTTTCTTTAGAACTAGACTCTTTTCAGTTTGACAGTGAGTTTCCAGATACGCGCTTAAGTAGAAGTTTGAAAATTAACTTCACCATGATTAATGGAGAACTCTATATTTTGATAATGATAGTCAATATCTTATTATCAACTATTGTAACTGAGGCTCACTACTAGCGATTCCAAAGTCAATCACATAATTTAATTTCTAAAATAAATATGAAATTAGAGAAAATATGGTCATTACTAATGAGAGAGTCTTTGTTTGAAGTTTTCTTTTATGTGGTTGAAAGTGTTGTAGTATTGATAAGTATATCAGGTAATATGTCAATTGTGGAGTGAGAGTGAATTTGGTTATTGCTCAAGTGGAAATGATGTTTATTTATCGAGTCGTTCCCAAATGCTTGGTTACTATGAGATGGTTTTTTATAAGGTTTCTTGAGTTGTTTTGATTTGAGTTTGATGTTGATTGTGAGATCAAATTATTGGTGCCACTATGGTGGAAAAACATTATGATTAATGGCTTACCAGCTTTCCGGAGGTTGAGAAAATTATTTCTTTATGATTGACTTTATATGTTGGTTTTTAGTGAACTGTTGGTCCTTACTTGGTGTTGACTATGTGGGGTTTTAGCCATGCTTTTAGAAGCTGTCTTAATAATGAATGATTTTGTGCGGGATGGTGTATGCCTCGCTTTACATGATTGTTCATGTGGTTTTATATGTTTTGCATGTTGGTTGACCCAATTAGTGACTTTTGGTTTTGTTGCTAGGGGAGTGGCTTTCAATGGGGGCCGAGACCCAGAAGTGGTTTCAGGGTAACTCATTGGAAGTTTGTTAATCAAGTGAAAACGATAATATTTATTTAGGGGTTTTGGATAGAATCACAAATTAACAAGATATAAGTGAATGCCTCACTCATGACTCAAGTGCTTGTATGGGCTTGGGATGAGTTGAGAAGGCTTGGAATGGTGAAATCATTGTCTTGTCCTTATGAAAGATAATCGACACCGCATTGGATTGCATGTGGGGCCGGGTTTCGTAAGAGGTCACCAGGGTAACCCAAGTTGGGGGCCGGGGCCTAGGAAGATTCGCCAGGGTAACCCATGCAACATTGCGATGACATTCTTCCTTAAACAACTATGTATGCTTGTTTCCCTCTATGTTATTCTTGGGTCTCTAGAAGCATATGTTGGCATTTGTATGTTGATGATTTATTGGTTAATTCTTATGTTGGGCACATCTTGTGTTGGTTATATCTTGTGCTGAAATTGCTTTATGTTATTGTGGATCCTGTTGTGAAGTCTTGTACCCTTGTTCTGTATGATGGTTATTGTTGGGGATCCTTCTTGTCATCTCTTAGCATAGGGGGTGGGCCTTCGGTTCCACGTGGTTGGGTGGAACGTGCTATGCACCCCATTGGGTCCCCAGTCGTCGATCGAGAAGTGCAAAATTGTACCTTGCAGAGTCTCCTGAGTTGTACCAGAGTTGGATCCAGTATTGCAGCTTTGTACTCTTTCATTCTAAATGTATCAATCCATTTTATTGTATCTTCGCCATTCATGTTGGGAAGCAACATTGTAATATTGTAACCCTTGATTAATGTGTTGATCATGTTCATGATATTTTATGGTTACTCATGTATACTTACCATCCATGTGTTGTAATAATGTTGTTGTGAAAAGTAATGCAGTCTTGTAAACCCGAGGGATTTGATATATGCAGTTCATAATTAGTATTCATTTCATGTGATATATGATTATTATGTTGTATGTTAGTACTTTAAAAAAAAAAAATTGGTGCCATAAATGTTAGATATATTAGTATCCTTTTGCGTTGCTTGGCGGGGCATTACAGTATGCTTTTTTTTTCATGTCTATGCTACTCAATACAAATGTATACAAAAATAGATAATGATAGTGTAGAAAGAATATGAGCTTAAAAATGCCTTGTTTTTCGCTCCTAATACAATAGACATAGACCTTACCAAAAAAAAGACACTCAAACATTTTACACCGAGTAATTTTCTAGCTAGTTGGATGCAATTTGTATAATTGCAAAATAAATTCAAGTGTAGTTGTATAGCATGCATGTGAAGGAAATATTATTTCCATTCTTAATCATGAAAATCATATTATCATACTAATTTTTTCACATTTTTTGGAATTGGAGAACAAGCTGTTTGTAAGTTCCTATCTCTTTTACAATTTTTTGCATCTCTTAATTTTATGCTTAATTTGCACTATGTGCACTCATGGTTTGCAAGTCCATTTGAATTTATTAAAAAAAAATGAATATTAGATCCAACTAATTGGAAAATATGTCAGTATAAAGTTATTGTATTCATGTGGTGTTGTTTACAATTTGTGTGTAAAAGTATACTTTTTCTATTCTTTATGGGTTACTACCTGTTGTTAGCTTAAATACTTAGTTGTAGTTCAATTTATTTGAACAAGATCAGAATAGTTTGTAATTTAAATAGTTCCTAGTTTTCAAGTTCTGATTATATTGAGAAACGTATTTCTTTTGTTGTAGACACAATAGCCAAAAACCCATAAAATTCAAAAATGCCAAAAAGTGTAGAATGGCAGTGTAAACGATAGAGGAACTTACAAGCAGGTTGTTATTGTTCATGTAATTAACTATTTAATTACATCTTCATAAGTTTACTTAGGATTTTAATTAAGTGCTAGGTTGTATTTTCTTATCCTTATCTAATTGAGCTAACTTGTAGCTGAAGTTAGGTTTAGGGTTGTGCATGCTTGCCTTTTATAAGCAAGCCTTATCTTGTACATTAGTATCAAATTTAATCGTGAATCAATCTTGCATATTGATAGTAAGCACTCTCGCCATTATCTCTCTCTCATGGAAGCATTTTGGTCTAGCAATTGAATCCTAGTTTTTAACATGGTATCAGAGCATCCAGGGTTGCAGACTCCTTCTTGGATTTGAGGGTTTTATTATTTTTGGATTGAAGATTTTGCTAGTTGCAGATTTGGGTTTTAATAACCTCACAGTTGAGATTAGAAGGCTCCATAGATGAATTTTGACTGTAAATTCATCCATTTTGTGTAAATTTGTTTTTGAAGATTTTTTTTTTTGTTGGAACAATCTTCTCATCGGTATGATTTTTCCAATTTTTGCAAAAAAAATATTTTTTTGAAAATATTTTCTGTGGTATTTCATCATAAATTTGGGGAAAATTTATTTTGTTTTGTATAGTGGGCCATAGTTTCGTACAAAATATTTTGGAGGTTATTATTTTTGGTTGGCACATTGGTTATTCATTTTTTTGCAGAGTATATTCCTGCGTACTCAACACATGTACCCTCGGCGTACATTTGCATCTCTGGCTCTAGTTGTCACATTGATAGATCTGAACTCAACAGTCTTTATTCTCGCTGGTACCATTTCCCTAGTGCCTGCAGGGTTATTTCCCAGCCTAGTGGTCAAGGCTTCATTGGCGGTCAAATTTGTGCCTTTAATTGGTCGCGTGCTCAGCCGAGGTGGGTACATAATCTGCAAGGGTTTGTACATCAGATCCACACCGGCCTTCCACTTATCCATGCTAGTGGTCGGTGCAATTTTTTTCTTGGTCTGATCTATCACTGTCATCATCGGCCTTCTGGCTGGGTATGTTCTCCATCAGAGATCTCCATCATCAGTGTACTCTCCCTCTGTTATCAAAACCATCCTACATGAGTCATCACTGTCTCATCACTAGTCAAAATTTCATCAGTACAATCCTCTCTGCATCAATAGGGACAAGCTTCAATCGGTAGTCACCTTTGGCTATGGTACGAGCTCCATACTTGTCTGCGTACATCGGACGGCTATCAAAAAAGTCTCCTCTGTGCTAACAAATATTCATAGCCATGTTTCCATCTGCCAGAATATTCATATCATCAATTGTGCTATGTTAATTATATCAATGGTCACATCAAGGTATACCATCCTCTTTTGAATTCACAGTTGCATGTACGAAGTCATATATGGTCAGATCTCCATTGGCATCCTATTTGGCGGATGGTACTTTGCATGATTTTAAAAGCTTTGTTTAGAGGAAAATTTCTTTTTTCGTGATTTGCATGGCATTTATTTTTCCTAATTTGGGTTAGTTTTTCTTTTAAAAGAGGGAAATAATTTTTTTAAGAAAAATGCTTTCTTTTTTAAAAAAAGGCTGACGAGATTTTTTGGAGATTTTTAAATTTTTTCTATAAAACTTATTTATTTCCAAAAAGAGGAAGAAGCCAACAGTAACCAACCCCAAGATATTTTGCAGCATTTTTTCACCTCCAAAGCTGTGACAAAGGAGTTGCTTTCCGATTTTGTGCAGGAATTTGTTGTTCTTCTCTCATCATAAATTTTCCAAAAGTTGTACTTCTAACTCCATTTAATTATCATGAGTGGAAATCTCAGATGGAGTTACTACTATTAAAGTTGAAGCTACAACAAATTACTTTTGGTCAAGATCCAAAACCACATGGAGCAAAAGAGAAAAGAAAATGGTTTGATAGAAGAGATGAAGCTCTTGGTAATCTTCTTCTATCCATTTCTCCAGATCTTAGATATCATGTTGAGTCACCTTGCACACATCCTCATGAAGTTTGGACTACTTTAGAGAGCCTCTTTGGTAAGCTAGACAAGCTAAGGAAATTTAAGTTGGAAAATGAACTAATGGGTCTTAATCCTTTAGATTTTGACAATATTCAAGACTTTTTCTCCAAGCTCAACTCTCTCAGATTACAGTTATCAAAATGTGGGGTTGTTAAAGAGGATGAACAAATGATACTTTCTATTCTTGCTAAGCTTGGTTCTTCATATTCTGTGTTTGTCTCTACTTTCTATGCTATAATGGATGCTCTTGGCGATACATATAAAATGCCTTCTCTTGATGAATTTGTTGCACAGCTCACAAGGGAACAAGCAAAGTTGATGCACATGGGTACATTGAAGTCTTCAACATCTCAATATTTTATTGCGAATGATACAAAGGCTTTAAGTGGCAAAGGAAAGAAGAACAAAAAGGAAACCAAGTCAAATGAGCAAGGTAAAGATTCTCCTTCACATGGCACTCCTGAGTCCTCATCCTCTTCAAAAGAGGAATCATCAAAAAATAAGAAGTCCAAATGTCCATATTTCAAAAGGTTAGGACATGATGAGCATAGATGTTATAATAAGAATATTGATGAACTCACCCACCTTCTTCAAAAAAATAACATTCAACTGCCCTCATCAGTGTCTTCTACTTCTTCTTCACCATCACAATCGGCAGATCCATCATCATCACAGTCAGAGAACACAACATCCACTTTTGGGCTACATAATATGAAAGGGCATGCACTCTTGGCCTCTACATGTCCTAACTCTCAAGGATGGCTTCTTGATTCAGGGGCATCTCATCATATGGCATCTTCAAAGGAAATGTTCTCTTCTTTTGAGCCTTGTAATTCACCTCACATTTTGATGGGTAACAATACATTCATGACGGTAAGTAGGAAGGGTTCTATTAGTATTGGGGAAGGCACTTTCAATGATGTTCTTTGTGTTCCCTCTTTGACCACTAATCTCCTTTCTATTTATCAAATTACTCATGGAGGTCAAGGTAAAACAGTTGAGTTCACTCCTGATAGGGTGTATATAAGGGACTTGGAGACTAGGGATATTGTTGCAATTGGGATGGTTGATCATTCATCTCGAGTATATTCTTTTTTACATTTTGCTTCAGAACCTGATAATGTTCTTTTGACTGCATCACACACTTCATTGAGTGTGACCAATATTAGTGAGGAGAAGTTTGGTCATCTACACCTTGGTATTTTAGAGACCTATGCTGAGCTTCCTACACCTCCAACTCCTACTTCTTCAACCATTGTTGCTTCTATTCAGTAGGATAATCATAGTTTTTCAGATCTTGCTTTGTGGGATGATTATTTGATAGGGATTTCTACCTTGTTCCTAGAGTCTCATACTATAGATTTGGAGGACACACTTGAGGGGATTTCTCTCCTCTTTGATGACAGTTTCTGCACAACTATTACACCATCTTCTTTGTCTTTGGAGATTGATATTCATGAGTCTCCTCCATCACTTGATTTTTCATGTTTCTTGGTTGAGTTTGACCATGATTATGTTGTGGCTCATTCAAGCTTGGAGGCTTCTACTCAATTTTTAGAGGCATACATGTTGAGCATTCATTCTTCCTCTTTTCATTTGGATATGGAGTGGCTTCTTCATCATCTTATGGATTTGTTTCTTCCTAAGGGGAGATGTGTTGCTTGCAGACATTGGGTCATATTTTTTTTCAGGCATTCTTCATTGGCTTTGGAGCTTCTTCAACATGCAGGGTATATCTTATCTCATTACTTCCCTCTTATGGGGGGGTAATTTATTGTATATTCATGAT
>VDFB02089934.1:0-19412 GCA_007258455.2 Sequoia sempervirens
ACCAACCAAAATACAAGCAAGTTTTTAATATATTATTTTTTTTATCTTTTTGTTTTGTCATGTAAGGTCTAAAACACCATTGATAAGGTGTAAGGGGACCTTTTTGCAGCTTAGGTTTAATTTTGAATAAATTAGGAATCATTGTGTGGTCATTTCCTTAGGTTTTGGTTAAGACTGCAAAACACAGTGTGTTTTCAAACACACTTCTTTTAATCACTTTTGACCCGATATAGAAGACCTAACTATTTTTTTTAGGTGGAAAAGGAAGAGCCTGAAATTTTGAATAGGTTGGAGGTCTTTTGATGATGGCAGTTGTGGAAAATAAAGAGGAAATAACATTTTTGTTGTGAATAGATCTGGTTTTTCTGTGTTTGGTGGCGTGGCAGTAAATATTGAAATGGAATAAATCTTTTCTTAGTTTCTATGGCATGTAAAGAATCTTTGTGAAGTTCTGTTTTAGGATCTTTAAATAGTTTTCCATCGCTTTTTGTATTTTATTAAATCTTTCTTTCTTTAATTCTATTTTGGACTGGTAAAATAAACCAGGAACATGGAGTGTTAGTGTTGTTTCTGCTCGTGCCAGGCAATAAAGATGTAGGGGAAGCAATGCTAGGCTCCAACCATGTAAATAGTGTACATAAAGTAGTCATTAGAGTTTCCTTTTGCAAGTTGGAGGACTATTTCTAGGCGAGTTTGGGAACCCAGCTAGAAAATACAGTCAAGAGAGAAAAATCTTGTGGCAGGTGTGGTATCTTTAAAATCTAATTTGTATTGTGATTGTAGACAGTGCTAAGGAGGTGTAGAACAGTAAATAGAAGGTTCTTTAATGCTTTTGTGGTCAGAAAAGAAAGAATAGGCCAATGAAAAGCCTTAAGAAACCCTAGGTTACCCTAGGTTGGATTTTTTCCCCTATACGGGTAGAAAAAGGTACCAATCTCCAAAGAAGTTGTCAAAGCTTGGAAAAAGAACCAGAGAATCAATAAAAATATTGGCACAATTAGAGGGAATAGAAGAGTTCTAGCCTATCCTTTGAGTTGAGAGGGCTAAAAGAGGCTTGAGACTTGTAGCCTGCCAAGAACCTAGAATTGAGCTTTGAGGAAAACAATGGAGAACTAAAGCTTGGTGGTTGTTGTAACACCTAGAAAAGATGACTTTGGAGGCCTTGGAAAGTGCCACACACCCCTGCAACAACATTGGGTAGAATGGAAGGGTGACTAGTCTTTAAAGGAATAAGGGCTAGTTTGTGCATGTGAAGGAGTACCAAATAACACTTGGTAGCAGCAAATTTACAATGATAGCAGGGTTGATAAAGTGAACCAGGGGTGCCTCAAAGGTAGAGGACCTATAGGTTGTAGGGTGAAAGACTTAACACCTTAGGAGTTCTCAGATTAAGAACTCAAAGCAATGAGATTGTATTTTCTCATTTCAACCCTCGTTCTATCATTAGGAGGAGTCCATCATTTCGAGACACTGTATGTCAAGAATATTTTGTGTGGATGCACTTGTTGTTGTCTATGTGGATGACTTGATCATTCTTGTGATTCGACACATTTTGATCTTTGAGATCAAAGCAGGACTTGTCTAAAACTTTTGACACTGACAAACTTAGGCCTCTGCCATTGTGTTTTAAGTGTTGAGAGTTTGGGGAATGACATTTTATTTTCATCTCAGTCCAAGTATGCCGAAGTCTTAAGATGAGATTCAATGAATGCAGGATTGCAAACCTGCCTCTACACCCATGGAAAAAGGGCTTAAGTTGTCAGCTAAGTCCGATTCACCTGTGGTAGATGAAACATTGTTCAGGCAACTAGTAGGCAGCCTCATCTATCTTGCTGCTACTAGACCTGATTTGAGTTTTGCAGTGAGCTACATATCACGCTTCATGACAGCCCCAAAGGCTGATCATTGATAGCAATGGCGTATCTTCTTTGATTATGTAGAGGCACTCGATTTTGGACTCCTTGTACACCAGTCACGATCCCTAAACTCGATTAGGTTCCATGATTGATTAGGCGGAGTTCGGTTGATGTGGAAATCCCATGCAGGTATGGCATGTTAGGTTTAGGATCAGTCATCCGCATGGACTAGTAAATGCTTGGTGATGGCTCTCTCCTCGGCGAAGCGGAGTATCGGGAAGCGGTAAAAGCAGCATTTGAGGCTGATCTGGCTTAGCGGATGCTACTGAATCTAGAATATCTCAAGCGAGTCGACTCCTTGTTATTGATAATCGAGAGTTCTCGAACTACCAAGAATCGGTCTTCATGAAATGAATAAGCGTATGAAACTCATTGTCATTTCATTAGGAATTTGGTTGAAGGCGGATTAGACCGATTCGTATATTCACGTGAGGAGGATCGGACGGACATTCTCATAAAATTAAACTCGGTCTGAGGATAAGTTTGTAAAATTCAGGGGGCATCTTGGTGTAGTAGATAGATTGAGCATTAAGGGAGGGCATTAAAATAATGTTTATTATTTATTTATTAATGCTCAATATTGTAATTTATTGTAATTTAGTGATAAGATCATCTCCGATCTTATCTGAAGTTTCTTTTTAGAAACTTTCCGTTTTTTGTAAATCTTGTAAACTATTTATTGAGCGTCTTGCTCATTGTTTAATACATCAATTATTTACCAATTGCCACATGTAATGGAACAGATTCCACCACAAAAGTGGGTCCTCCTGTGCCATAGAAACTATATCCACCTTTGTTGCATCTGAATAGCCTCTAAGAGTGGCAAATCTGGTCCACTCAGTGCGAATTGTGCTGGCATCTGTAGAATCATACATCTTCTCTATGCACCTAAAGAAACCCACCTTCACCTCATCATCCCGAATCGGTGTCACTCTACCCAGTCTAGCCATGTACCACTTAGGATTCAAGGCAAAGGCAGCCATATGCAAAGGAGTGTTGAACTTGTCCCATCTGCGTTGAATGATTGGCCGGATGTGCTCATTGTAGAATGCTAGAGAGGGGTCCTTCACTCGCACAGCAGCCCTCATCTCGTCAAGCATAGAGTCGATGCACTCATACACCTCTCCAAGGTTAGGTGCATCCCCATCCCCATATCTTATTACCTGGAATACTGGAGAAATGATGGAGACAATGTATTTAGCATCAGTCCAAAACACATCAGTCTTCACTATCTCCTTCACCCTTCTCCCTTGTGCTGTCTTGGCCTCGGCCACCTATTCCACTCATTAGTCATAACCATGAGTTGCAATGCCTCTTGCAACTCAATCATTCTCTCCAAGAGAATGAAATATGATGCATATCGGGTCTCCACCGGTTTCAAGAACTCCTTCTTCGCGAAGGTCCTGAAGAGTGCATGGGAAGTGTGGTGGTTGAAGATAAACATTTGCACATCTCTCGCATCAGTGACCACTCCTCTAATCCAATCAATCTTCCCCATGTCCTTGAGTGCATTGTTCATGGCATGCACACAACATGGGGTCCACCAAATATTTCTATAGGCTGCCTCAATGAGTTTCCCTGCTGCTTTACACACATGGGCTGCATCTGTGATTACTTGGACCACATTTTGTGGCCCAACCTCCTCAATAGCCTCCCTGAGGAGATGAAACTGAAAATCAGCATCTTTGCGATGCCCTGTACAATCAACTACTCTAAGGAAGTATGGGCCCTCTGCACATGTGACCATGATGTTGATGAGTGGACGATGGCTAATGTCCATCCACTCATCCATAACTATACTGCACCCAGATGCCACCCAACATGCCTTCATCTTCTCCATCAAAATATTGATCTTGGAATAACACTTATCCAAGATCGAGGTCCTCATTTTTGTCTCACCTGGTGGCACATATGATGTTCCTCCCTTCGCCACCATAGCCATCATCTCCCTATAATAAGGAGACCGTGTAACATGAAATGGAATGCCATTGGCAAAGAAGAACTTGCCAATGGATTCATCTATCTCATCTCTCAGCTGCACATTAAACATATTAGCTATGGGGTTACTCTGTGATGTCTGCAACTTGCGTTTCCTTGTGGCTGTCCCCCTAGCGACACTAGAAGTGGAAGTGGATGAAGATCCAAACATCATTCCTCCCGTCTGAAAAGTATGTGGCATTGACGCATGATGGGTTTGCTGAAGGGCTGCCCTAGCAGTCAAAGTAGTAGGGACTGAAATATTTGTGTCCTCTGGAATGCCCCAAAGCTTGTTAAACTCCATTCTATATTTTATATTTTGAGCCTCCTTCAAAAACTTACAATGCTCCACACCTTTTCCTATCCAAAAAAGAAAGTGTGCATTCACTCGAGTGATGCTACCAAACCAATTAGTCCCACAAATGTTGCACTTCCACTTCCTTGTTCCCCCACCTGATTGTGATGTGCCTTGTATTCTTGTAGCAAACTGTTTTAGAGGAGACTTTGGATCAAAATGACCCCTAGCAAACTCTGCCAACAATTCTGAAGGGCAGCTTGTACTAGCTGGTGCACTCGCCATGGAACTAGATTGGGCTGCAGGATCAGCCCCATGGTCATCCCCCTCATTCTCAGGTTCAAAATCTGAATCATGTTCACTATGAGAATGGATTTCCATGTCATCCCCACTCACGTCTTGGGTGCTCATTGTGAAAGTGACACTGCATTTCACAAAATTAAAATAAAATCAGCCTACTTTAACAAATTGAAACAATGAAATACAAATTTGAAATTTTAATTTTGAAAACAAAATTTACAATTTATAATTTAAAAATCAGCCTACTTTAATTTTATATTATTTAAAAATTTAAAATAAAAATCTTCTAAATTAACAAATAATAAAATTGATATTGAATCATGAGGGAAAAATGGTAGAATTGAATAGATCATTCATCATTTTCCTCAAAATCAACTTATCAAATCGATTGAGATGAATAAGAAAGAAGTAGAGTTTAATATTAAAATTTTAAAGATAAAAGATTTGATGTTGAATCTTGAGCAAGATGATGAATGATTCATTCATCTTCATCATTTCCTCAAGTTCAGCATCAAAATCTGATTGAGTCTTTGGGATGAATAAAGAAAAAACAGTTTAAACTGGAAAGATAAAACAAAACAACAACAAGAGTTGAGAGAAAAGAGAACTTCAAAACCCTGCCTTGTGGCAGAAGAATCTCTCCCAAAGATGGAAATTGAATCCTCTTCTCAAACTGATTAAGTTCATGTGACGTTGGCTGCACGGAAGCCAGAGGCTAGTGGGAAGGTGAGTGGGGTTTCCTACTATTTTTGAGGGAGGTCATTTATGGAGATGTGGTGGATTGATAGGCAGTTCATGCAGGTTTTGGAGAGGGCCCATGGGTGGTATGTTCATCTCGGCATTGAACACTTTGGAACTACTATTTTTAGTAGGATTCTATTTTTGGCAGCTTTCCAGATGAGTTCAGCTCGGTTGACTTCCTGCTTCAGTTTGGTCAGATGTTTGGCTCAGTATTGGCTCCAGGGCACCTCCGGAGGGATAAGCTAAGTCATTTAATTAAAAAGTCACGTTTAAATATTATATTTTAACGTTGACCATGGGCCTAGATTAATGATTTAAAGATGTTTTTAAAAAGGGGTCTTTGAGGGTGGCGCCCTCATTAAAAGATTAATTTAATTATTGCCAAAGTCAAACAAGCTTATGTTGGGCGCATTTTTCAAGCATGGCATTTAATTAAAATATCATTTATTAAACCTTGAAGGAGAAAGTACGCCATCTTGAGGAGATTAGGGTTTTGGCTTGAAAGTGACTTTAGGGTTACGAGAAGTCAAATGGAAATTATAAAAGGAAGGAGTTGAGCATCATTTCAGCATTTTTTGGACGACTATACTATTATGCTGCCGGATTGGCTCTGGGACTGCTTCGAGGAATGAAGGCCTCCTAGCTTGGGCATCACTTCGTGTTTGGAAGACAACATCTAGTGGTGAATCATTGTACTGTGAGTTGCATTTAGTTTGTGTTGTTCTCAGCTCATTGCATAGTTAGAGTCGAAGTGGTATTTTGTAGTTTTCAGCTTTTTGCATTGTTTCTAGACAGCAGATTTCATGTTTTACTCATATCTCAAAAAAGGCAAAAAAGATAGTTCTGGGTATTGCATTTATATCATTGTTTAGGAGAGGCGATTCTTTGTCTCAAATCTTAGATTTTATTGTGGTGTATTCAATTTTTAAAGCCAAGTCGAATTCTTCAGCTGGGCCGTACCTTTTCTTGCATTGGGTTTTGTGCATTTAATTGTTAGTTGCATCTTGAGGCTGTGTTAAGTTCCTAGCTTGATCGCCATCATTATAATAGTCTTATGCATCAGTTTTTAGGCTTTTTGGGTGAGTTATAAGTGAGAATCAAGCATTTGAATCATTTCAGAGGGTGCTGGTTTTAATTACGAAAGTGCAGATTTGAGAAAAAACAGAAAAACAGAAATATTAATTCCTATCTTGATGATGATTTGATGTGGCTTCTTGAATTAAGCCAAGAGAGATCTTATTGTATTGCATTGATTAATATTTCCAGTTCTAACCTCTTGACAGGCGTCTGATATTAAATTGTAAACTGACCAGTAGTACTGGCAGTTATTCTTAAAGCTTGTTAATTTGAATTTGTAATGCTCAATCTCATTTGAAGTTTGTAATAGATAGATCTCCGCCCTATGGTCGCTACTTTCCCATCTTGGGTCAGCAAGCACATTCTGGGTGTCGAGTATTTCTAGTTTCAGCATTCATTTCAAGCATTTAATTCTGTAATCACTCCGTCATATGGTCGCCCCTCACTCCGCCTTGGATTGGGTAGCACATACTTGACGTTGAGTTCCTTTCTGTATTTAGAGTAGAGATCCTCTGACCAATGCTCGCCATCATCGGCGCCATTCTGGTTAGAGTTACTTTCTTGCACGTTTTGGTTTATCCATCTAACCTTAACGGGTGCACTTGCTTGTAATGTCGTAATCTGTTAATTGAAAAACGAAAAAATTTGAAAACAGTCTTCATCTTCCTCCTCTTCTTCTTGCTCCTTCTCACTCCTATGACACTTGCAATCTCTTTTTTCACTCCTTCAATTAGACTTCTTCACTGTTTTTCCTTCTCTTCAGCTGGCTGCAAAAAAAAATCAGTCTTTGTAAATGTGATTGAAATGATAAAATTAAGAACTTTTATATTGTTTAGAGGAAAGAAAAGTGGGAATTTACGCCAAATTAGAGCAACAATAGAACAAATGAAAATAAAAATTTATTTAATTTTTTTTGTTTTATAAGTCCATTGTACGTCTCTTGGAGGCGGCTAAGCGTCTCCCGACCTCCAGAAGCTGGAGTGTCTCCCCAAAGAGACTTGAGCCAGGAGGCGTCTCCGTCTCAGGCCCCGGTGCTTGAGGAGACAGTGAGAACCATAAGTACCCGTCCCCCATCCCCGAGACGTCCCCGTTTCCAAAACGCGACCAGTTTGGGGGGGGGGAACGCGTTTCTGTGGAACACTGAGATTTTCCCTTTTCTCTCAACGAAGATTTGAAGACCCAAATGACATGCTTTTTCGGTGTTCTTCGTGGTTTCGAGATCAGTGAGCAAAGAGGAATGCTTTTTCGTGCTCCAAACCTCTAGGGCGTTGCTTTTTCAAAACAACCACTCAGTTTTTTCTAGTTTTGATCACATGGGTCTCTCCGCTTTTTCATCCTCTTGAACATTGGGAAATTTTTCCCTCTTCTAGAAACTGCTTTTTGGCTGCTTTTTAAGGAAGAATTTAGCTTTTTCAGTTTCTAAGCATCTGGGTTTCTTTGGAACATGATTTTCTGCAAAACCCAGGTCCCAGCTTTTTTGGAGAAATTGTTTTTTCAAGGCAGATCAACACTCTATTTTCAGCAGCATTCTTCACTTAAAATCAAGAAACAAAACAACTTTTTGGCAGATGTGATCGAGTTTTAAAACAGCAATCATCTAGAAGCTTTCTTCCATCTTTCTTTCTATTCTTGTCTCAATTCTTATCCATTCTTTGAAAAAGAGAAAAAAACAAGTTGTAATGGTTGGCATTCCCTGTTTTTATACTTTCATAGGTGGTTAGATGTTTATCTTGTTTAGTTTTAGAAATAAAACTTGCATGTTGGCAAGTCTTGGTTGTAAAAGCAAGGAGATTTTAGGGTTCCCCCTACTCCTCTGCTTGTGTATAAATAAGGATAGCCTTGCCCATTATTTTCTTAACGATTATTGTGATAGAAAATTGAAAACCTGTAATGCTGCAAGTTGTTATTCAGTGTCAGTTCACTTTGTGTAAGAGCAAGCTTGCATGCCTCTTTAGTTGCAAGTTATTGTTCAGTTCTTGTGTCTTGTGTCAATGTGTTCTGGTTGATCGCTAAACTGTAAGCCTATTTTGCTACAATCTTGCTATCCCAGAAGTGTAATCTTTGTTCTTGAGATTTGAGAAATAAAGTCTTGTGCCTACTTTGCTCTGATATAAAATCTCGGATTTCTGTTTTATGTGTTATGCTTATATGATCTTTATTTCAGCTTGCATTGAAAGTAAGTAGATGTGCGTTGGGAGAAAAGTTTATTTAAGTATTTATGTCAGATAATCCTTCCTTGTCCATTTCTAACTCTCTTGCTCTACGTTTACTTGAGAAGTTAGAAACATCATTAGAGTAGGCTTAGTCATAGTTGAAACTTCTAAAACAAAAAATCTCAGCTGCGACACTTGAGTTTTATAACCTTGTGCTCTTAGCTGAACAAAAAGATAGGCAAATTAGTTTTAATTTACTTTCTTAAGCAACATCAGCAAAGAGGGAGCTTCCCCTCCTAATTCGAAGAGCAGTTTATCTGTGCATAGCTGTCCGTTTCTAATCCGCATTCTAGAGGTGCGAATTGAAACGCCAACAGTGTTGAAGGTTGCAATCAAATTCTAGATATTTGTAACAACCAATGCCAATTTTTTTTTTGAAAATATGTTAGCCTCAAAGCAAATGAAAGCATACCAACTTCCTTTTTGCTTTCTAATTGCCTAGATCCCGGATTGGGCAAGGTAAGAGCATACGGTCTTAGGATTACAATTATATTTGAAATGAAACAGCTGAAGGTAATCCACTTATCCAGTGGGGTTAGCATAGCACTTCCACTTTTCAGTGGGAAAGCTCAAACAATGCTGGAAATGTAGAGCCAACTCTTTCACTTTTTAGTGGTGAGTGAATATAACAAGAAAGAGCAACTCTCCCACTTTTCAGCGATGAGTGAATACAATAAGCTAGAGCAACTCTTCCACTTTTCAGTGGTGAGTGAGAACCAATAAGCCACTTATTCAATGGGGTAAGTAACAACAAAATATCAAGAGCAGCTCACTGGTGGTACTACCACTCAATGCTAAAATGTTAGCTCATTTGAAAACTTTTAAATTCAAGATATGAATCTGCTGTTACAAGTATGGTCATGAAAGAAATTGATAGAACATCCCCACCTGTATTACAACTTCAACGAATTTACCACCCATCTTGGAAATAACAAATATACCTCAAATATTGGCAAATAGATGACTGGTGCAGGTCTGAAAGAAGTCTGAAACCCTGCTGTTATAGTCTGGGTAGAGAGATATAAACTCAAAAAACTTCACCAAATCACTTCTACACACCCAAAATGAATATAAGCTATAACCATGTTCTCGAACAGTTTTAAATGACTTATCACATCATCAAAATATTCATACAGAAAAACCAAAACTGAAACTTCAAAGTAGCTCCAATGGTGACTCTTGACTGGAATCACACCATAGTCTAGCTAAGGAATATCTTGCAATTACGAAACTAGAAATCTATGAAGGATTTCATCCTCAAAGATTGAAGAGAACCAAAGCCATTTCGGTAGCATAACATTATCATTCTTTAACATATGCAAATGAGCCCCTGACACCTCCTTTTATAGTTTTTTCCGTTGCTTTTTCAAAAAAACACTTTTTTGTTTTTTCACCGCTTTTTTGAAAAATAGTTTTTTGCTTTTTCATTGTTGTTTCAAAAAAACATTTTTTTGCTTTTCCAGAAAAATGTTTTTGCTTTCATTACTTTTTTTCGAAACCACTTTTTGCTTTAAATTAAACAATTCATTATGAGCAAACATTTAATCACCTTTCCAACGAGCTATTATACTAAGTTGTCCTTTAATTATTTCTCAACATTAGACAACATTAGTGAAATATTAATTAAATAACTTACTAACTCACCCAAGTTGTGGAAAGTATTGCAACATCATTGAAATCCATTTTTGACCACACCATGATGAAATTGAAGCAGTAGGAAGATGATTGAAATCAACTTGGTGACTTTCTAAAAATAGCCTACTCCAAGAAGTTTGGAGAGCATCCAAAAGGTCAAAAATTGATTTCGAAAGCATCAAAGGGCTCCAAATAACCAACTAAATTCAAACCTAAGAACGATTGCTTTGCAAGACTAATCAAATGCTTCTCCAAGAATGTTGGAGTTCCCCCTAACTAACCCGTTAGCCTTTGGAAGACTTGGAAACTGGCTAAATTTGCATGAATTGGCTAAGCGCCAAAAGGGGACATTACAATTTTGTGAAAAATTTAGTGCTATATTCTAGTTTCCCTTGTGCAACAAACCATAATTAGAATTGGAGGTTTTCTTGGCCATACACATTTCAAATCCTGTTGTACACTCTAAGAGGGTGCCCTATGATTTCTAAGGGCTCCTATACCTTAAAAAAGTCTAGTGCATCAGCGAAATCAGATCTGTAGCAGTTGCACCATACTTCTTGTCGTATCAACCATGTCGTTGCTATACAGTCCCGTTTTAGCAACCATACAGCCTGATGTCAGCCTCAACCACCACCATTTGATCAGATTTGTAGTCCATTCAATGGCATTAACACTTGTGAGCAGCTATTTTGGTTAATATTATATTATGAAATTGTTGTATAAGGGTTGTTGATGTTGGAAATGTTGTCATTGATGTCAAAGATACATAGACATGTTGTCATTGATGTCAAGAAGGTGCTTGAACAAAGATTGTTGGTATAAAGATTCAAAGGTGTTGAAGTATCCATTGGAGCATGTGTTACCATTGATGCCAAATGTGCAAGAAGGAAATTGTTTATTGATTGAAGACTATAAGTCGGTTATCACTCCATTTTGGCCATAACCATCAAGATCAATGTTCCCATCGTATTCGACTATCATGTTGAAGAGATCAATTGTATTGTTTAAATTAAAGATTTAAACAATTGTTACAATAGTGGCCAATTATGGAAGAAATTTCCAAATGATATGAATGGAATATATGCTGGCTGGCCTGAGTGAAAGGAAACTATAAAAAGCAGTGACTACACTATGTGGCCAACTTCCTTGAAGGAAGTTTTAAATTAAAATAAATAAAATTAATTATTACCTATTGAGGCCAACCCCTTTAGCCAAGTCATATGAAATAAAATCAGGCTGACCCTCATTAGTTTGGCGCCCAAATGAATCATATATACAAAAGGACAGCGATTGTAATTAGTGGAGAATGCATTATGAAAAGTGCAGTGATCAGATTTATGACAGCGATTAACATCATTTATGATAAGAGCAGCATGCAGCGACTATATTAGGAAGTGATTACTATTACTTGCAAAGGGCTGCGATCTGTTTTGAAGAGTCAAGAATTAATAAAGAAAAATTATGATTATTTAAAAGACATAACCTTTTGAAAGGTTGTATCTATTTCAAAAGAGATGCATCTATTCATGAAAGAAAAAGATATAAATAGATAGTGGTTTGAAGTCAAAATAACAAGCAATTCAATGATTTATTTCTGATTAAAAAGAGCAGATTAAAAGAGATTCAAAGGGCAGAAATAAAGAGGATATCAGATTCATATTAAAGAATATATGCAGCCTATATGTGAAGGACAATTGCAAATATATATAACGAATATATGTGAAAAATAAGAGCAGATTGTAAAGAGAATTAGAGCAGATTGTAAGGCAGAAATTTATGTAAAGATAATGCCATGATTATGATCAGTTTCATATAAATGAATTATGCATGATTTGGATCAGACTTGAAGGGAAGTGTGATTAGATTTGAAAGGAAGATTGTTATGTAATTGGGGATCAAATTCGAGTGTGAAGCAGATTTGTAGTTTAGATTTGTGTTTTTGGTGAAGGAGTTTATTACATCAGCATTGAAGAATTAAAAGGGTTGAAGCCTATCAAATAGAGGTTGGAGCCTCTGGTTGGGTTGGAGCTCAGTTTGTGTGGGGGTTGGAGCCTCCAATAGGTTGGAGCCTCTTGCTGAGTTGGAGCTCAGTTTGTGTAGAGATTGGAGACTTTAATAGCAGGTTGGAGCCTACAAGAAGAAGAAGATTAATATGTATAAACAATATTTTGCCGTGGTTTTCTCCCACAAGGGTTTCCATGTAAATAGTGTGTTCTTAATTGCTAGATCTTGCATATGTGTAGTTATTGTGATTGGTTAAGTTTCAAAATCACCGTGTGCTCATCAGTTGATTCAAATGTTCAAAAAATTGCTTGTAACTACTTTTCGATTCAACATATCAGTATTTTTGTCATTTTTTCAACAATTATAATTAATGAAAAACCAGATTTGAGGGTTTCATCATTCAATTAATATTTCTGCAATTTGATATTTTGTTTGCGCCCTATTGTTGCATGTACCAGAAACATTAAAATTGCATGTTTGATTAAAAAATCTAAAAAATGGGCATTACAATGTGCTTTAAAAAAGAACGGACTTGTGGAACATCCTTTCAAGCAGTCCACTTATTCATTTTACCCATATCGACCTTCATGCCAAATTTAAAAACCACATGACCCTACAATTTTTCAAAACTTACACCCTTTTTGGGTTGAGTGATAGCCATGCTTGTCAAAAAAGGTAATTAGGTTTTTTGATCTGTTTGATAGAACTAAAATGTTTGATAGAAAAGGGATTGGTTAAGCTTTTTGGCTGGGGATTTGGGAAGTCTGGTGAGCTTCCTGTTTTTTGCTGTTTCTCACCACTGGCTGTGCTGTTCTTGTTGTAATTTCTGTTCGGGTCAGGGCCCTTTTTCCCTGCTTAATCAATCAAAAACATTGTGCTAATGATTATCCTATTTTCCATGTAGACTAGGCTCTTTGTAGACATTATTTTTAACACATTTTAGATTGTTCTCTGAAAAGTAGTCAAGTTGTTACATATGAAAAATGAAATTTTACCAAATGCAAGTCTCAAATTCTGAGATAATGATAGTTTTAATTTAGCTTCCCTTGTATTGTTGGTTCGGTTGATTATTGAACAATGAAATCCCAAAAGAACACAAAACCTACTTCTCCCATCATAGTGTCTCTAAATGGAATTGGTAATGGACATTGCTTCGTGACATCACTTAAGTCTCCAATATCTTTTCTTTAGTGCTATTACCACTAGAAATATCCAATCACTAGTAGAGATTTTACATATGATACTTGCTTCAAGTTTCATTCTATTTCTTCATAAACCTTGAAAGATTATACTCATAGGACCATAATCAAACAAATTTCACAAGCATTGAAGAGAAAACACCAATATATGGTGGTGTCAAAAGACACCAAAGGAAATATTATCACCATAAAATAGAAACAAATGATACAAAAGTGATTGATAAGATGGGAGGCATTGCCTCTATTTGCAAGCAATCATTTAAGGGTATGCTAACCATTAAGGCTCTATCCCCAAAAGGAGGGTGGCGTTAAAGCTGATCATTTTGAAAAGGAAAGGACTCAACATCCCCTCTAATTACAACCTCCAATAGCTTGAATAACTACCACAATTTGGAAAACCATCGACTTGTCCTTAGGTTTGGAACCAAACAACTTTTATGGTTATCATGCTCTTTATGAACATCTTTTTATCAAGGAATAGAAGCCAACTCCCACCAAAAAATAATAGAAAAACCAGTGCCATCAAAAGGAACAACCATGAGCGAGCCATATCCCCCCTTAAGAAAGATCTCATGGAGAATCTACCCAACAACTAATGATGGCCACATGAAGAAGCTACCTATGAATCCAAACAATAAGTCAATCACTCCAACTCCAAGGTCCATCCAATGTGCATATGCTCCAAGAGCAACACAATCTAAAGAAAAACACCATAATGCCATCCATAGGATTTGACATGGGATCCAAGGTTTGTGCCTTACAAACCAAAAACGCTAATCCATATTTTCCATTGGACCCTAGGTTTAGGCCTCACAACCCTAAAGATATCGCAAAGAAAACATATCATGATCAGAATCTGCCATAGGACCCTAGGTTTGGGCTTTATGATCTTAGAATAATCAATTCAATGCACAAAAAACAGAAGTCAGTCATCTTCCAATAAATGACCTTCAACATCCTTCCAACTGTAAATGAATACAAATCTAATGGCAAGAAGAGAGATTTAGGGTTCTACCAGTGTTCTCAGACTCAAAACTCTACAAAACTCAGACACAGATTTTCAACTTCCAGAGAGACACAGAATTTCGATTTCCAGATTTATTAAATTTTAATGTGCTGAATGCAGAACATTATCAGATTTCTATGTTTGCATATCTAGAAATGTTCCACCATAAATATGTGATGATACCTTGTCTCTAAGAGACACGTCTCATGAGAGGACGTGTCTCCACAAGTGGAGACACGTCCACTCATGGGACGTGTTTCTCTAAAGCACGAGTTTGAGATATACACAGATTAACAAAAGCGATTAGTATAACATATATACTAAGTGGCGGATGATAGTATAAATTCCGATTCAATTATAACATCAAATATAATTCGGATGAATGCTCAACAATTCGATAGAAATGATCTCCAGAAATATTTCAAATGAAGATAGATTCGAATCAAGTATGAAAGACGATGATGCTTTCAGCAATCGTCCTTCATATCTGACCGACGCTATCATTCATTAACACTCCCTCTTAGCTAGGGAAGATATTTCAAATCAAATAACTAGAGATATCACCTTAACACGTGATATCTAAGACATGGTATGATTCCTCAATATTGTCAAGTCACATGACATTCTTCATATCATATCTTTATTATGGTATGTGCACTGACATCAAGTCACATGATGTCTACCATAATTCATGGCATATCCATGGATATAAATATCCACCATGATTATCTCTTAATGATCATAATGATCTACAAATGATATCAAGTCCCATGATATCAATAAGAGACACTATCATGACATGTCCATAATATCAAGTCACATGATATCTGCCATGATAGTTTGATCATTGTAGAGTCGTCACTTTACAATGTTAATTACAAGTGTACATTATTAGAAAGATCGTCACCTTTCAATAATGCATACAAGAAAAATAGGCCCATAAAGTCATGGAGTCACACACATGACAAAAGAGTTTACACATTAAACATCTTTATATTAGTACAATTTATAAACAATTTGTATTTCAAACATAAATAACAAATTACATTTCAACCATACCAAGTTTCTTCACGAAGTGTTAACGATTCGGGAGGCTTGGTGAGAATGTCTGCAGTTTGATCATTTGTACTAATATACTCCAACTGAATTACCTTCTTTTCCACCATATCTCTTACATAATGATAGGGGATCTCAATGTGCTTCGATCTATCATGAAAGACAGGATTTACAGAAAGTTTGATGCAACTTTGATTGTCACAATGAATAATTGTTGGATCCAAGGGCTCACCAAAGAGTCCCACAAGCAATTTACGAAGCCAAACTGTTTCTCTTGCTCCCATTGAGGCTGCAATGTATTCAGCTTCTGTTGAACTCTGTGCAAGCAGAGATTATTTCTCTGCAAATCCGGAAGTCACATAATAGATCCTAAAGCCCGACAAACATCATTGTTAGCACTACATTCAGTTGCTTCATTGTCAGATGGTGCCATGTAGATCTAGTTGATCATTCTTGTAAAGAAGACCATATCCAATGGTGCCTTGAAGATATCTCAAAATATGTTTCACAGCCATTAAGTGAATTTCCTTTGGCTCACACATGAACTGGCTGAGAACATTCACTGCATAGCAAATATCAGGTTTGGTGTTAACCAGATACATCAAGGATCCAATCATTTGTCTGTAAAGGGTTGGATCTACACACTTGGATTCTACTGCTGCTTCTTTTAATTTGTGAAGGTTGGTTTCCATAGGTGTAGACATCGGTCTACAATCCAACATTCCAAATCTTTTCAGAATGTCTATAGTATACTTCCCTTGGTTTAGTATAATGCCTTCTGATTTCTGCCATACTTCTAAACCTAGGAAGTAGTGTAGGATACCCAAGTCTTTCATGTCAAATTCAGAGATTAGATCCTGCTTTCCTTGAGCAATGAGGTGATCCTCTCCTGTTATTAGCAGATCATCAACATATAAAATAATTATTAGCATATCACCTTTGATTACCTTGAAGTAGAGATTGGAGTCGGCCTCATTCTTGGAAAATCCTAATCCAAAGAGATAGTTGTCAATTCTTTCATACCAGACCCTGGGAGCCTGTTTAAGTCCATAAAGAGATTTCTTCAGTCTGCATACATGTGAGTCAGGTTTATATATCACAAAACCTTCAGGCTATTCCAGTTAAACTTCCTCTTTAATGGTTCCATTCAGAAAGGCAGTTTTCACATCCATTTGATGGATCTTCCAACCTTTAGTTGCTGCAATGGCTAACACTGCTCTCACTGATGTGTAATGGGCAACAAGTGCAAATGTTTCTTCGTAATCAATGCCTTCCTTTTGAGAAAAACCTCTTGCCACAAAACGTGCTTTATATTTTTCTATACTGCCATCAGCAGCATGCTTGATTTTAAAGAGCCATTTGGAAGAGACAACATATTTCCCTTTTGGTCTAGGCACTACATCCCATACATCATTCTTTAGAATGGTCTGATATTCCTCTGTCATTGCATCTTTCCATGCTTGATGTTGAAGAGCTTCTGAAACACTGTTAGGTTCTGAGTTTAAGATGTTTATTAGAGCAACATAGCCAGAGAAACATTTGGGTCTTTTACTCTCCCTGAACGTTCCTTTGGGTGCTGCATGAACCTCAACTTCTTTGAGCATCTTCCTGGCCCAAAGTGGTCTCTTATTATCATTTGGATTCTCACTTGATGGAAGTTCGAGTGACATTTCCTCAGAATGCTCCCTCTGAATTTCAGAATCAGGTTCCACCTCAGGTACTCTAGGAGAAAGGGTTTCTAACTCAGAGGAGCTTCTTTCCCTTTTGAATGCAATGTATTCTCCAAAGATGACATCTCGACTCAACTCAATTTGATTCTGCCCAGGAATGTAAATCTTGTACGCTTTGGAATTTTCACTATAACCCATAAACACCCCCTTCTTTCCGGAAGGTTCTAGTTTGGATCTCTTCTCTTTAGGTACATGAATATAGACAGGAAAACCAAAGATCCTAAAATGACTGATGTCAGGTTTCACACCGGTAAAGGCTTCTTCAAGAGTTTTTTTTATCAAGATTTGAATGACGACATCTATTTTGAATATAGATAGCAGTCCTAGATGCTTCTGCCCAAAAAGAAGTATCAATGTTTTGGTCAAGTAACATTGCTTTAGCAACTTCTACAATGGTTTTGTTTTTCCTTTCAGCAACCCCATTTTGCTGAGGATTGTAGGCAACTGTGAACTCCCTCTTAATTCTAGCTTCTAGGAAAAATTCCTTAAAAATCTCAGAGGTGTATTCTTTCCCATTGTCTGTTCTTAAGATTTTTATTTTCTTTTCAGTGAGAAATTTCTAGAGGCTTCGAAACCCTGAACCTTTTGCATTTCCTTTAATGATTCTCACAAATTTAAGGGGAAATAGGATCCGTGTTTTCCTATAGTCATTCATAAATATGATATGGTAAAAGAAACTGCATGAGAGGGTATACGTATTAAGGGTCCATTACAGTCCCGAGGAAACCACCCCCTAACACATTAAGATTCTTTTCCCTCGCACAGAGGGAAAGGGATCCCTTTGAATTCTTCCTGGCAATAAACTTTTGCAAAGCCCTTTCCATGAGGCTTTAACTTCAGGGCAAGCCACCATGTAAGTTTTTCCGGCCAGCTGTAAAGGCAACGGAAGGCACTGGACCTTCTATGCCAAATTCATTTGGGAATCAGCGTAAGGGCTTGATTAACTTCAGTGCATAGTTTATAAAGGTACCCTTGTCTTACACCTATGGTGAGGGCTTTCTTGATAGATGAGTTTTTAGGCCAGGCAAGAACTTTTCCATCTATAAAGGTAACTCTATAACCATTGTCTTCAAGGGCAGAGACGGATATAAGATTCCTCTTTATTCCAGGTACAAACAAGACTTCAGAGAGTTGAAGAGAAAGCCCAGATTTCAACTTGATAGAACAAGTTCCAACCCCTCTTACAGGGTGTGTTGAATCATCCCCGATGGTTACTTCTTCATCAAACCTTTCGGTCAAAGTATCTAAGTGTTCTCTGAATCCTGTGATATGTCTAGAAGCACCACTGTCAATCACCTAGTTGAGAGTGAGTTCAGATACTTGACTAGATAGGGCTGAATGGAACACAAAGTTCTCAGGTTCATGATCTGAATTTGACTTTCCTACTTTAGCAAAGGAAGTTTGTTGTTTAGTCCTATCAGGGCACTTCAATGCATAGTGACCATATTGATCACATCTAAAGCATTGTACTTGAGAAATATCTTTCTTCTTATGAGGACCCTTTCCATTGGAATTTCTCTTTCTTTTGGAAGACCCTTTCTTGAAGGATTTTTTCTTACTCTGTTTATTAGATGTTGAGTTGAGTGCAAGAATGTCTTCATCTATGTTCTTTTATTTATTCTCTTTAGAGGAGAGTCTGGATTCTTCTTGAAGACAGTCAGATCTTAGCCTATCAAACTTAGGGAGTTTAGATCTTGCACTTATACCTTGAACAAAAGACTCCCAAGAGTTTGGAAGACCTCCTAGAGCACTTAGAGTTAACTCTTTGCTATCAATCTGATATCCAATGGTGGATAATTGATCTCTCAATTCAGTAATCCTCATGAAGTATGCATTAATGGACTCTCCTTTGTTTATCTGAACATTGTTGATTTGCCTTTTCAAAGCAAGAGTCCTATAGGTGTTGTTGATCTCATAGGTACTCTCAAGAGATTTGAACATGAGGTAGGTAGATTCATGTTTAGCTAGGATAGGCACTATGTGATCCCTAACTGCATCTACAAGTATTTTCATGGCCTTTTCATTGTTTTCTACCCATTGAGTTCTCTCAGGTTCAAACTTGGGTTGCTCCAAATTTTCTCTTACAAGTGAGTCTACCTTATGTTCCTTAAGGATCATCATGATTCTAAATTTCCATGATGTGAAATTTTCTACTCCTGCAAGGCGATCTTCAAATCTGATCACGCTTGACATTGTGAAGAATGTGATTGAATTCGATTTTAGAAAATGCGAATTTCCAAGAGCAAACTGATATTAGATTTGT
>VDFB02089935.1:0-12532 GCA_007258455.2 Sequoia sempervirens
TATATATATAATTAGATATAATTATATATACCTATTAATATATTATTTAATTGTATGAATTATAAGGATATACTTTCCCATTTTCATTATAAATAATCCACATGTAATACAATTTCAAACAATGTATAAGAGAGAAAACATACAATAATATTATATTATATATATATATATATATTATAAATAAAAGAGACTATATTAAATGTGTGTATATATGTCAATATACATAACCAACAAAGATATAAAAACAAAACCCAATCAAAATCATATACAACTCCCATACTGGTGTCAACAAGATGTGAAGGCTATGAGGGCAGAGGCCTGAGTTGCCATTCCACAGAACACTTCATATGAGCTGTCATGGGATACTCCCAACCCATACAAAAATAAGAAGATGACAAGATTTTAAAGAAATCCCTTACTACAACTTAATACTCAATTTTTCTTTGTATCATCGTCATTACATGGTGATTTCTTTGCATTTAAAATACCAGTTTAAAAATAAATTAAACTCTATATATATATATATACATATATATTTCAATATATATGTATATTTATGAGAGCAAATAATTTCAACATTGATTCAAATTGAGCAAACAAATTGCACATAAGAAGTTTTTCTATAGAGAAAATTTAAAGAAATAGGGAAACCAAACAGAATAATGATTTTCTACAGAGATCTATAATTCCTTTTGTAACAATCTATTTTGAATGAACAAATTACATAGAGGATTTTTAATTGTTTTCTATAAAGGTTTCACTTTCACGACAATCTTTTAAAAGAAAGAAACAAGAACTTCTACAGTATTGAAAATATTTTCCCTAAACTTTTCCAAATTGCATTACAGTAATATAAACAAATTTTCAATACAAAATTCACAAAAACAGTAAAGGAACCTGTTCCAGAAGAAACTGTTACCTCAAGAATTGTTGTTGAGCTTCTCTGTAACTTCAAATTGCCAATGTAGCCAAAACTTCCTCCAGTAAATTGCCTTTCAAAACACACAATGCTCTAAGAATTCCCACAGAAAATTCCTAAACAACCTTGAGAGAGACTCACAATTTCCCTCACCACTCTTTCCACAACCCACACCAAAACTCTGAAACAAATTTCTCTTTTCTCCCTAATATCTCCTCGAAATGAATTTTCAACAATAGATAACAAATTTCTAACTCAAAGTTATCAACAAAATATCTTTCCCCAACAACCTCCATATTTATTCACATGTATTTAAATATAATAATAAATTTACTAATTGCAACCAATTTAAATATTCTATTTATTTAATTACCATTTATTTTTAATAATAAAATTTACCAACAACATAAATCCAAATTAAATTAATTCAATTTATTTATTCTAAAGCCTTTACAACAATACTTCATTTAATTAAATATTTAAATTAAATACACATTTAATCTACCAAATTAAATTTTCTCAATAATAAAATACCCAGAACAACAATGATAAGACTAAGACCAATACTCAAACTAACGACACACTGTACTAGGGTAAAGGTATAACTAGGTAGCCCGTTACTATCTCACAATATTACTGTTGAGTAGTGGACACACTCAGACCTGTGAAACCAGGTGAAGCTAATGTCTTGTACCTTGTAAGATGCCACTCCACATGTGATTGGTAAAACCCTAATTTGTTTCATGTTTCCCTAAATAGATGGTAAGATGTATTATAGATGATGAATAGTGTGATTGTGTAACAATATTCTTGCATTTCATTTTGACATTTTGTTTAATTGTCACTACCATGAAAGTATTAAACATTCATAAAGTGTGGGATTATGAATGGGAATTTTTAATGAAATTGTATTCAATAAAATCTTAAAATATTCAACTAGAAAATTTATTTAATTTATGATTTTTGCTTATGGTTTCATTGGTAATTTGCAGGAGAGGATGTCAGTATGAGAAGGGAAGATCATCAAAAGAAAACCAAAAAAAAAGGGGGCATCTCCTTGTGGTTATGAATGTGATCCCTTTTGGGGCTTAGAAAGAAATAAAGTTAATGTGTCGGTACATTAAAGTTGTAGTGGTTGGTATTAAGGATAATTTATTGTTGGTTTGTTAGTGAATTTGGGTGTACATGGGGCTAGGGGTTAGGAACCCTTATCCAAGTGTGAAACTCGGATGGAACTTTAAGTGGGTCTTTAAAGAGTGTTGTTGGTCAATTTCCTTAGTTGGGATGCAAAAAGAAACCCCCTAGGGCCTATACCATAGTGGTAGGGGTCAAGTGGGCCTATAATAGTGCCCCAAGGACATGATTTGATCTCAAAATGCCCTCATAATGGAGAGTGACGAGTTTTGAGGAGTAGATGAGATAGAATGATGGAGGGGTTGTCCAAGTGCATGTTCCTCTTTAATAAGGAAAAGACTCTCATTGATGGAGGTAGGTACATTTGTCACCTCCTCACCCAAAAGTTGCAAGTTGAAACTCCAATATATTTTGGAGAGGAAGAATGAGTGGGGTGTTACCCACTTCTCCTCTTGGAGAACTTGAGTGGGGAGTGTAGAGAGAAGGAAAAAGGAGAGGAATTCACTTCTTGGAAAGACAATGACCAAGGTGGTTTAGATTGGAGAGGAAGGATGGATGCAATAATTCAGCCCCACTATCTAAAATAAAAGAGATAAGTTTTTTCCTATTTCCATTTGCCTTTGTTTATTGCTTTAAAAATTTGGCATATAGTAGGGATCATGGTTGATATATAGAGAGTAAAGAACCTAGATACCTAAAACTTGTATTATGTTAGTCTTATTCGTGGTAAAAATGTGGAAGAGCTCAATTTATCATCGTGGAGATAAGAGAATTACTTGCTCGGGGGTATGGCTAGAGCCCACGAGGCTCCATGATGCCATTACGGTAGGGTGGAGAGCAAGCCCTTTTCAGTTGTATGTCATGCATTGTATTTCTTGAAATCTATTTGTAATATCGAAAGTTGGTGTTTTCATATAGCATGAAAGAGGATGGAAAAAAAGAAAATATATGTTATTTGGTTTACAATGATCTTTCCTATTTCTGTTAGGAAACATATATATAATAGGCTTCTTAGCTGACAACCTCCATATTTCTGATTTCATATAAGTCTACAATAGTCTATTTGATCAGAAATAAGAAATTATGTATGTCTTGTATGATTGGTTCATTTTAAATAAAATTCATTATTAATAAGCACATAACCTTTACAAAAAGGGGGTTTTGTTCTATCTATATACATTTGTTCTTGCAATAATCAAGATGGAAATTATGGTATTTTGTTGTGTTTAGTTGTGTATTATAGTTAAAATCCTTGTCGCAGAGATTATGCTAGTGGAAGGAGGTCTAAGTAACAACAAAAAAATGTTCAACAGATGCACCCCTCGTTCAATAAAAACATGTGAATACACTTGAACGTATATAACTTATTTATCTAGTTAAGGGACATCAAATGTTAAGAATGAACAAGTAAATAGGAACCAGTGAATAAAATAAACTGGTTGCATAGATTGTCAACATATGGTCGATAGAAGGGTATAGATCTCAGATACATTCTAAAGTGAAAGGGTTTTCTCAAAGCAGAGAGAAGAAAAGGATAATAAAACTATTCATAATGATAACCAAAGATATAGCCTGGAAGAAGATACAAAGTAGACAAACGAAATAGGAAAATTGTGCTAAAGATAGGCTTCGATTCAGCAATGTTAAAATATACACGTAAACCCTTGTATTAAAATTTTGTACATTTTTGTGTGCGTCCACGGTGAGTAGGAATCAGGACAGATAAAAGCACCTCATGATAAAACACATGAAAAAAAAAACAAAAGAGAGAGAATAAAAGCTCAAACAAATCTATTGCCTGCCAGGAGGATATTGGGGCACCCTTGTTCTAGCTTCCTTCTGAACATATTTCCTCATATCCCCAATTATTTGTGAAATCTAGTTACTTTGTGCTTCTTTTTACCTACTTGTCTCTGGGGCATATTTGGAGGGCATGCTAATTTTAAAGGCGAGCAGAGGCATAGGAACATCTGCATCGCGTAGACCTAGTTGAGTTGTTGCATCAATTCAAAGCTTTGATTATTCCTAACTCCAAGCTTCGCCCAAGTCCCTACCAGGCACAGTCAAAGGAGTAGGAGTATAAAATTAACTAAGTTGCAGGAGTAGGGTGCACATATTAAATGTGAACTCATCAAGCTATGTCTTGTCATTAGCACAAGTCCTTTTTACCTCTGGTCCTTTGAAGTTTACCCATGCCTGGTCCTCCTATTGCGTCAATGTCTGTCAGACATTATCTAAAACATAGATACAATCATTATAACAGATAAAAAAATAGATGAGGGTAGATCTTGGCTTTGTAATGAATGATTGCTCAGATCCATGTGTGAAGGGAGTCCGCTTTATGTGTTATGCGTAAATAGAATGGGGCCTAGAATAGGATGATTTTGTAGAAGATTGAAACCTTTAAATTTGAGGTAGGAAGCAGCAGAGTGCAAGGTGTCAAAAGAAAAGTATGCATAGAGGTAGGCGCCTATGATAGGCTAAAACTCCATATTGTAAAGATGCAAGAATTAATACACTAGCCAATATTTTTCAAACATAACTCACTTGGCGCACAAACTGTTATAGTAATCTATATGACTTTCACCTTTCCAAGACGTTACTATAATTGCAAAACATCACTGTAATAATCATTGTGGCAGTGGTTTTTTTTTTAAGTAAGTCATATTTTGGAGCGTAGATTTGATAATCATAATTATTCACGCCACTTTATTAATTGTTGTACAATTTTGGTAATCAGGCATAGGTAAGAAAGGTTTTGGGAGAGTCAAGTGTTATCAATTTAGTTAATGATCGACTTGACTTTGGGAGTAGTCTCTGTCACTATTTAAGTTGGTAGGTAAAAAAAAAAGGGGTGGATCAAATGGATGGAATGACAATTTACAGATCTGTATAGGCTGGCAATTAAACAATTAAAGAATTTAAATAAAATATTGCCTTGATACTGTGCATCTATTGAACTGACATAATAATGTTATTGCCTGATCCCGTTGTCCACATTAAAATTACTCCCATTCTTGAACCTTTAACAATTTTATCATTCCTAAATATTCGCTTTAACGCCCCCATCTGAATATCTTGCCTTGTTATTATGTTAATCAAACCAATCCTATCCCTCCAAGCTGCTGTGTGTGATCAAAATGAATGGTGAAAGTTAAATCTGCAATTAGTACCCGCTAGGTTAACTTAGCTTTTGTTGGTTGCCATAATTATCATGGTAGCATCTCTATTTTTTGGCAAGTAGTTGGCACTCCATTTTTTCAAATAAACTCCAATTAAATAGTAAGATCTCGTCTTATCGGCATATTATCACTCCTCTTTTAAGGGAGATATTCATGGTGGCAGAACTTGCAGCAAATTCCCATAGCAAATATTTGATGAATCCATGTTCAAACCACTAAACTCGAGAAAGATATCAATAATATTTTATTTAAAGAGCTAGCTCAAGTATAATAGGTTATACATCATAGCACAAAGTTTCTCTAATAGCTAGGTGACTCCCTAAATACTGTTCCTTGCATTGGATTTTATCAGCACTTTATCAAGGTAAAATTTAGTAGCTTAAATATTTCTGATTCCAACCTTAATGGTAGTACGGTAACATCCTCTTTGTTGTTTATCATTGTGTTAGAAAACACGTAGCTACTTTAAAAGGAATGAGCTTATTACTTCATGCTCCCCATTGGAATAGTCCTTTAAAAAAAAAAAATTGCACCGTTTAAAATCTTCACTCTTTTATTGCTTTCCAAGGGCTAGCACATAATGAAAGAATAAATAAAATGGTATAAGTTCAAAACTCAGCTAAAATTGATGGGGTAGTTGTAACTACCATCTCTAAAAACTAGAATTAAGACTTTTATTTGAAAGCTATATTTCTTGAGCAGAAGACATGTGTTACAGTTTTTATTTTATTTTATTTTATTTTGTTTTTTTAAAACCATAATATAAGCATTGCCTTTTAGGTTTAAAAAAAAAAAAAAAACTTTAATTGAGCCTGAAAAAATTACGTACCTCTCCTTTAAGAGGTACTAGATTTATGTATATAGATAATTTAAACTATAGATTTGGGATTAATTTAATTATATAAAATATAATTCTCTTAAAGATACTTTAAATTATAATTTTAAGATTAATCAAATTATATATGTAATTTTCTTATAAAGCTTATTTAGTAAAGATAAACTAAAATTATAACTTTAAGATTCATTTAATTATTTATATGATTTTTTTATAGAAAATATTTATTAAGCAAATGGAAATATTGTACTTTGGTAACAATACTATTATTGTTTTATTCCAAATTTTATTAATGGTATTGATAGATGGATTATATTAATGTCATTATTAAGATCTACTATTGGAAATTACATCAAGCAAATAAATTTAAACCTAAGTCAATATTAGGTAACTTTAGTAATAATAAATGGTGATAATATGAATAGCAATTTTAAAATATTAATTATAATTTTTTTTGTTTTAATCTAGTTACTTCACCACCGAGGTTCAATACCAACTTGATGTTCTTGAAGGGGGTTTCACCCCGCTTTTGGGTGACGTCTTGACTATGGTATGGTGCATCCGACCGTCCTTCAATACATATAGATTGTGACTATGTACATGCTTAAGTGTCAGTGATCTACGTTTTACATGTTTGATTTGAAGAAAATCTTTTGGTTGTGGTTTTTCCCTCATGCAAATTTTAGGCATGATGTGTCTCAATTAAATTACTATCATTTATGTTAAACTTTCTCAAAACCATCATGAACGCTTGATGTCTCCATCATGCAAAGGTATGCTCAGTATAAAGTCTTTTAACCTAAGAAACAACCACCTTATTGTGAGAGAAACTAATGTAGCGGCTTAATGTTTAAAGAAAGAAAACAACAAGTTCAATTTTTCTAGTGAAAATTATGGGCATGAAATACCTACAATCCTACAAACAAGCAAATGTCACACATGTATACAGATAGTAATTCATACACACCGTGAAGAGAGAATCACGGAAATCACAGGGCACTCGCAAGTGAGTAATGCAATAGCATTCTCTTCACCAATACAATGTCACATCAACTGATGAGATACTATATCAATTAAAATACAATAAGAAAATATAGCAATGTCATCACAACTAAGCATCTATGCAAACATATAGCATATTAACATAATCATCATGCATATAATGTTTCATCACATTAATATAATCTATCATTGCTCCACTGTCAACGATAGAATAACCATAATCATAAACATAATCCAACAAAGTATCAGAGTTGTCAAGAAAACATAACAAATCGGAGGGGTGTCACACTTTACCTATAGAAATTTTGTTCCTCACCTCATGTTCACAGTCTCTATTTACTAAGGGTATGTACAGGATCATGATGGGCCAAAAAGTGGCGATATGATGGGTATGTGTAGGGTATGTGGCTAATAACTTTTTTTTTACCCAAAATTGATGAAATGGAAAGGATTCTAAAGAGATTCCTTGAACTTCCACCACAATTATGCTTAATTTTGAATTTAATAACACTGTCTATTTCTATTTTAATTCATTTTTACCTAAAGTCCCACTAGATAGGTTGATTGAAAATTTCAGTACAGTCACATCATTTTTTAATTCAAAACATATCACATTCTATGTCATGATACTGTAAGTATCAAAAAATCTGAATTTCACAAGTTTTCAACTCAAGTTAGTGTTGAATATATGAGTTTTCATATTTTTAAAAGTTGTAATAAAAATTTAATGAATTATTTAATTTGAAAAAATTATTATAAAAAGGAAGCATCACACTAGACATGAGTCCTCACCATCTAAAATATTATAAAAAAATATCATCATTTATTGTGTTAGGTGGGACTACGTATTAACTACTTCTTTGCTCTCTAGTTAAGACAATTATTTGAAATTTCAAATTTTCACCAACAGATTTTTTTTTTATCAGTAGTGTTTAAAAAACTACACCTAATTTTCTACAAATTTATTTCTACATTTTTGGAAATAATATAGATAACTTATTCAAATTTTTACACTAAGTTTCCTTAACTCCCATTTTTTATTTTTTCCTCCCACTTAAGGGCTCATTCACATGATGACCCCATTATTACCCCTAATCTATTTAATTTTTCCAATAATGATTAAAAAGAAGCCCCATTGTTGATATCGAAATTTCTTTTGTATTTCACTCTTGGATACAATTTTATCTGTCCCTAGTTTAATTGTTGATAAGATTTATTTAAATAAATCTTAAGTTCTACCTAATCCATGTATTTTATTTATTTTAAATAAATCAATTAACGTATATAATCAAATTTGGCTATAGTTTAATTATCAAGTGATATCTAGCTAAAAATAAGTTTATGACCTTCTTTTAGGGGATTCACTTAATAAACTAATGACATAGTGCATGCATTCATAGGGTTCTAATAAAACCCCCTAATTTCATTTCTTCCCATCAGAGTTATAATTAGAACTTGCCTCCGTATTTTCACTGAGGTATCCTATGTACCACATATAGATCTAACTCAAAACTATTTATAATTTCCATCCCATTTATTAAAGGTTTAACATAAAATACCTAGATGAATTATGACAAATATGTCATCCTCTAGAAACTCTTGATTTAGAAGCACTTATACAACTCAACATATGAGTTTCCTTTCATGTACCCAAAATGTAATAGTGCATCCTTAGATATTTTAGGTATCTTAATTATAGTATACATATTGATCTAAATTATAGAGGATTTATATTTTAGATATACTTGATGATTCTTCATGGAAGGGTTACTAAAGGTGATCAATAATTAGTTTTAGGTAACATGTAGGTAGGATTTTATTAAAATTGTATGACCTTGGTGTGACAATTATCTCCATTTTTAGTTGCATTCTAAGAGTTGGTAGTAACAAAAAACCCTTCATATTAACAACCACACATTGGACTCAATTAATGTGTACATGCTATGGATTTTTAATGTTGTGGATTTTTTAATGTTATAAATCGAATGGTCTTCAAATGAAATGTATTTTGAATTTGTGCACGTTCAATGTGATTTTTAAATAACTTTCAAATTGTGTACATTATTTAATTAGTTTGTTGATATATATCTTTTAATTGTTTAACATGCAATTACCATTTCATTGTTCACATGGATCAAAAATTTAACATAGAGGATTTTATACCTGATGCACAAATTCTTGCAGATCCCATATATCCAAATCCACCACCACAACAAAACCCCACACCTTCACAATCTCCACCTCCTAACCCCCCACCCCCTGTAGTAGATCAGACTTAGTTAAGAGAGAGAATTAGAGCAAACCTTAATGTGATTTAGGGAAATATAGATCTGATAAAAAAATGAGCCTAGAACCCCCCCATCTCACACGATTTGTATCTACGATGTAAACTGTTGTCAATTATGTTTGATCTATTGATGGGGACCTAGATGGGTTCCATCAATGGAGAGAAGAGAGGGGACAATTCTATGTAGATGGATTTTCCTAAAAATAAATTAATGACCTTAAAAGTACCAAACAAGCCATGTGCCAACATTTTTTTAGCCCCTAAACAAACCAACCAATTCCACCCACCAAAAACTAAATTTAAATTTTATGGTGTAGGCACCCATAGATAGCTACAAATTTTTGGGATGGATGGTGGATGGTGTTTGATAGTCCACCACATGGAAATTGGGGTGCCCCTATACTTTTTGAGAAAGTTATGGGTTGAGTTTGAGTTGGGTTTAAAACCCAACTATTTTGATATGTGGTCATTTCAAGGAGTTGGGCGTGGCATGCCCCAACATAGAATAGGAGCACATGTCAATCCTCAGCAACATGCTTTGATTGTTCCTATTGTTCCTCCTCCTTCTCTTAGTGTTCTCATTGCATTTCAACAAAAGACAATGTTATCGACATTAGGAGCATTGAGTTCACTTTCAAGACATGTCACTCATTAGACTACACACACAACGACTGAAGTGGCCAATAAAGAGCATGGAGGCTCGGGCTATGGGAATACTCAGGAATCCATTTCAAGTGACTCACATGCATCTGGGACAAAGTCATATATTAATTTACTATATTCTGAGGATCATCCTACACAAGTATGTTCATCTTTTGAACTTATATATAATTTTTTTGAAATGTGTAAAATTCATGTAAATAATAACACCAAATTATATATATAATATAATATTAATTCAAGAAGTGTTCGGTGTAGATGCATGATTGCACGATGCCTGAAACTCAATATGATCGTGTCTATATGTCGAGTGTTGTAGATCTGGGATCACCTTTTGGTCAGGTACTTGAACTAATATATATATTAAATAATTTGTGTGGATATATATCTAATTTATTTTGAATTTGTACACGTGTGAATTGATATATTATATCTAGATGCAGGGAGGTCATACGATACCTAGTATTGACCAACCATTAAATAGAGAGCACCCCAGCTCAACATCAACTCAGTGCTGCTTTTCAAAATTTGTTAAGTTGAAACAAATACACACTGCAGATTCACTTAACGGTTCTTCATTTACACACATGTGAATAATCTATAAATTGTTGTACATTTATGTGTAGGTATTTCATGCGATACCTATGGCGGGCGCACCTGAGACATTGTTTGCATTTATGCATGGGAAATCTCAGGTGCATGATCATGAGGTCATATCATTCGAGGTTGTAAACTTTACTATTTATCTCCTATACAATTTTTACGAACCTTTTAAATATAAATATTTGAGGTTTTAACATATTGTTTGCTTTATATGAATATGCAGGATATAGTAGATCAAGCATTTGTATATTCTCAAGTGATAGTTATGCTACCCGTTGAACAAAATGTGCCAGTAGATTCACATGATCATAAGGTAATTTATGCATACTAAAAATCATTTTTACTATATTTACTAGATATTTAATTAAATTTATTTTTATCTTGAGTTTATATTTTCAAGTTTAAATATGTTTAATTATATCAAAATTTCTAAATAACTTTAAATCTAATTTCAAGTTTCTTGTACTCTTTTACAGCATGATGCAAGTACATCTAGTCCAGTGGAACAAAGAGGAGACTTGATTTGACTGATCTCCCTAATAGTTAGATGGTTTTAAATTTTATGGACTATAGATCTCTAGTTTTATTTAAATATATTTGCTGGACTTGACATATACATTTTGAACATGTTATTTCATGGACCATTTCACATACATTATATCGATTAATATTATCATGTTTGTGTTTATTTATATCAATTGACTTTAATATGATAATTATATATGTAGTCAATTATGATTGTGTTATGTTCATTTTGATGATTATATGCACTCATGTATGTATAGATATTTTATCTAATTTTCAAGTAATACATGCACTATATAAATTCTTATCTAGAATCAAATTTCATATATATAGTTTATCACATGGTTAGGTGACAAAATAAAACATTCCTTAAATAGTTTAGATCATATTCCAAATAAATTAAGGGCAGGTAATTTTAACTATTTTCCAATTCTAGCAAATATTTGAATCACTAAACAAAAATCTATCTCCTTGTATGTATAAAATTTATAATCTATACAATTGAACAATTATATAAAATGTGGTAAATACAAGACATGAAATGTATAATCTATAAAATTGGAACAAGATATTTAAAAAGTGACTAATAAGTTCATTGAAGTTCATACATTGAACAAACATATATAATGTATATTGATGTTTAATACAACTATATAACATGATGAAACATATATGTGCATGTAGATACAATTAAAGCTTAATTATCAACTTTTAGGTCAAGACCACAAATTGATATTTACATAGTCTCTTGATAAAAAAAAATTACAGTGACAATCACATGGTAGATCGACTTGATGAGAACCTTCAAAAATAATTAATGTAAGTAAAGTAACTATAGTTTTTATGATTCATTTAAGAAAATAATTCATGTGAGAAAAGAACAATATATAGTAAAAGTTAGAAAATTGGATCTTATAAATTCCTTATAAATTCAAGTGATGTTTTCCATAGGATGGATTAAGGGGACCTAAGAGGATATAGCTTAAGGGGGGTCCTAATAGAATGCCTTAAGGGGAGTTAAGAGGATGGCTTAAGGGGATGCAAGAGGGTGGAATAAGGGGAGTTGATAGAATGACTTAAAGGGATGTAAGAGGGTGGATTAAGGGGAGTTGATAGAATGACTTAAAGGGATGTAAGAGGTGGATTAGGGGATGCATGTCATGAACCCTAGGATATGGCTTAGTCCTAAGAGGATGGTTTTAAGAGATTATGAGAGTGACTTAAGGATGAAATGTGTGGATTAAGGAGATGTAAGAGGATATATGAGGTCAACTGGGGGATGGCTTAAGGGGATGTAAGAGGTTAGTTAAAGGGGAGTTGATAGAATGACTTGAAGGGATGTAGGAGGGTGGATTAAGGTGGGTTGATAGAATAACTTAAAAGGG
>VDFB02089937.1:0-27629 GCA_007258455.2 Sequoia sempervirens
AAAGGTTAGATCTTGTGTATTGATGATTGATCTTGGCTGTGATGATTTGGTTCTCCAAATGTTCAAACATTTCTTTCTGGTTGTCAAAAAGGTTCATGATGACAATATTATAACAGCCATGTAAAACATCATGTCTTTGATGATCAAAGAGAGTGATGATGTTCCTCCTCTACTCTTATTAGTTTTATTGGCGAACATGAGGAAGGATGACAAAAACTCATTAGCAGTTGCAAATGTGTTAGTTGAAATGGTTGTCAACCAATGTGAAGAAAATTAAAACCTTATTTGCCGATTCAGGTGGGGAAAGAAATTATGACTATAGAGCATGAAAAGAAAGAAGAGCCTGGGAGTGTGAACGAAGAACTTCTGGAAATTTCTTCTGAAGAAGATAAAGGGTTATTTCAAGAGGTATGCATTGCTGATCTCCAAAATGATCTTTTTGAAGGACTTGACTCCCTTGATGACACCATTAGAAAAGTAATTGAAGAAGAAATGACAACATCAGAAATCTTTGACGATAGACAAACTTTGAGGGAGAACTTCAAAATGATTTATTTGAAAAATTTGCAACTACTAATGAAAGGTTTGAGGCTATTGAAATTTTCAAAACAACACCCAATGAGAAGCATCTACATCATTCCAGTGATAGCAAACCAGATTTTGAGTGGGAATTTTCCATGCATGAAGAACACCAGCTTCTTAGTGAATTCAGTAGAAGAGCATGATGAAATGGAGCTTGATGAAGATTTTAAATTAGCACTTATTAATGACTCATTGTTTGAGTATGTTGCTGCCAAGCTTTTGATCAAGGTGATTGTGAGGAACAAGCAGATTTTGAAGATCATATGGCTGTTGAAAATGAAGATACTTCAAAATCTTTGCTACGTGGAGAACCAAATCACTTGGTTGAACAAAGACCTAGAGAGTTATGTGAATTGAAGAATCAACTCCTAGTCACCAATGAGAAAGAGATTCAAGTCCTCACAAGTTTGGGCAACACTCACAAGATCTTTGAAATCCTCATGCAGAAAGGTGTTGAGTGTAGGGTTAATTCTTCAAACTTGCATCTTATCAAAGACTCTTTGGAAACAGTGAAAATAGAGTACTTGCACTTGATTAGAGATCGAGATTATGCCATCGAATTTGCAAAGGAGACTATTAGTGCATTCAAAGAAAAAGAGAGAAAGGTTGATGAGCTTTCTCTTGAGCTTGTTTCAACAAAAGGCATGTTAGAAAATACTCGGATGGCACTAATGGAGGTAAAAGATCAGCTAGCCGATACCAAACTTTTCAAGGAGCAAGAGAATGAACAAAGAGCTAAAGAAATCAAACAAGTGATTGAAGAACTTGTTAATATCCAAGAGGATTTTGATTTAGTACATTTTTCCAAGAAACTTGAAAATGGAAGTTTAGATCAGCAAGAGGATTGGTTTGAGCTAGAGGATGAAGATAGTGTTCATCTTGCTGACAAACCGCTGTTCGAGATGGATTCTAAGTCATTTTTTGATAATCAACTCTTTGAGTTGGATGATGGAGCACTTCCTAATTCTAATAGCAAGTGATGACAATAATAAGATATGGGATCCAAGCATGGTGTTTAGTTACGAGGTGGTACGAGTTGATTTGCTTATGGGACCACCCAAGATCGTTGATGGTTTGCTTCCTTTGATGGATCATGATGGATTGGATCTTTATGGCATGATGGCTGACCTTGTGGATTCACTACAAGGAGAGGAGAACTATTGTGATTTAAGGGATGATGAGGTGGAGATCCTTGGTGTTGAGAGTACAAGCATCCCTAAATTCCCTCTAGATGAACCTCATATGATGATTAGAGTAGCGCAACCTCAGCATGCTGGAGCCACTTTTGGAGTGAGTGTCTATTCCCAAGATCATTATCACAGGCTGTTGGAAACCACTAATGATGGGAGAAGCATACCTTGGGAGGTTGCAGATCAAAAAAGTGATAGGAATGCTGCTGTTACCTCTCCTTACAGTCATCTTATAAGTCCATTGGTGTTCACGCCAGTGGATTGGAGAGAGATGATGAGCAAAGATTGGCACATTATTGAGTTGGTGACACTTGAGAAGACATTTCCAGTCAAGAGAACAATCAGAAATGTCATTTTAGCCAAGGAATTTCAATGTTGCAGCAGTTGTTCTTCTTCGTGGGTGCTGATTTTTCAAAAATCAGACCATGACTTCCCATTTCAGACTTGGATAGCTGCAAGTTTTCACATTTTCAGACCATTCAGCCCCTTAAAAAGATTGATTTATGGCTTCAGATGAAAGGGATGTCAAGTTTGGGCAACCAAGTTCAGTGTTGGAAGAGTGTTCGAGCACCAATCAATTGTTACTTTAATTCATCTTCTTGCACTTATGTTTTGAACAGCAGATTATTTTTCAGCTATAACCATGATGTTGGAGTGCAGGAAGTTAAAAATGAGAAAGATAACATTAACTTTCTCAGATTTACTTGCACGAAGCCACAGGTTCATGATTGTGGAGAGCAATTCTCCAAGAAGTTGATTGAGATCATGTTGAGATTGGTTGCTCTTTTCCAAGGGGACTTCAAAAGATTTCATTTGCAGGTGCCCTGAAATACAGTGCTCCAAGCAAAAGGAGCTACAAACCTCTTCGACTTTTTTGGGATCCTGGAATCACATTGAGTCTTATTCAGGATCAATCAGTGTGTGAGCTAGCATTGCTTGGGGACGAGCAATCTTTGGGGAGGGATCACTATAATGTCCCCTTTTCAACACCATGTTGTTCACTGAGCATCAATCAATTTCCAAGGTGTTCTGAAAGCTTCAAGGTGAACTGGGAGAGTTCCAAGGTTCTTGGAGCTCAGTGGTGGTTTTTCTCAACATCCAATGGTGTGTTGGTGTTCTATTGGTCCTCAGGATGGCGGTGATAGTCTTCATTGCATTTCCAACCATCTGGGTTGTTCTCCACATTTCTTGGAGAACATTGCTATTTTTAGTAAGTGCCTGTTTTGGCACCTGGCATCTCTCCTCGCCATCAGAAGCTCCTTGGTGCAATCAGTTTCCATTTTGGATGCCTCATTGATGCTTTTTGTTAAGTGGTTGGGAATATTTTAATATTTACACTAAGTCATAAAGTAATGTTTAAATATTACTTTAGTGTTAAATATTATAAAGTGAAAAGGTTATTAAAGCTAATTTAAAAAAAAAAGTGTTTATTCGGGAAAAAAGCAAAAAAGTGTTTTTTTCAAAAAATCAATGAAAAAGCAAAAAGCGTTGTTTCAAAAAAGTAGGGAAAAGCAAAAAAGCACTTTTTCCAAAAAAACAACAAAAAAAACAAAAAAGTCTTTTTTCCTAAAAGCAAGGAAAAGGCTATAAAAGGAGGTGTGGGGCTCCCATTTTGAGCATTCGAAATTGCTCTCTTAACTAGATGTTGTCGGAATGAATTTGAGTTCTTCCAGGAGTTGATTGAGGATGAAAACCCTCATCAATCTACTCTAGTTTCAGTGGTGAAAGATCTACCCTAGCTAGCTAGGTGTTTTCATTCAAAAAACACAGGAGTTTTTCATGGAGTTTTTGATTTCCAGGCATACAGAAGATGAGAATATTTGAAGTATTTGAATGTGCTAATTTTTTGTGAGTTTGTAATGAATTATCTAGGGGTTTAAAGTTCTTTTTGCAGGCCATACAGTTTGAAGTTTCCTGGTGAAGCCCTAGGTAGGCTATACCAATATTTCATGCTAAAGATAATTGGAAAGGGGTCAAGTTCATGTTGATCACATCTATGGAGATTTTCATGCCTAGCCGGCCATGTTTTAAGGGGTTTTTGAGTATTTTGCAGGCTTACACAAATCCCAAGGTTGTACTAGTGTTCCGGGCCATACTACTTCTCCTGTAGCTAGGCGTAAGCCTTTCCAGCCTAAGCGCTGCCTCTTGGATGGTCTGTTGCTATCAAAAGGAAGCGCCCAGTCCTCCTATGTCCTGTCGTACACATTGGGGGGCGAACTCATAAGTTTAAATGCCTTTTGGAGGGTCCATACAGTCATCAGTACCTGCTGTACTGTCATTATAAGACCTGTCATATGCTCAGAATTTCATATCAGACCAGTTCTTTCTTGAAACAGTGTGTTGTAGGGCGGTTTGAAGTGTTGTTGAGAGTGACACTTCAGTTCTAAGTCCTTTGGATGTGCTTTGGGCTTTGGGAAGCTTGCTGGGAGTGATAAATAAATTGTAGCAGACCTGGGCGTCGTATTTTGCAAGATTTTCAATCCACCTGTTGCTGTTGTTTGGTGTTTCCAAAGATTACAGACCTGCTGTTACTGCTGATTGATGTTTTCTGAGATCCTTTAGTATGTTGAGTGAGTTTAAACACTTGAGTCCCTTGGGTGGCGAGATTGTGTGTTTACCTGCTGTTCTGGGTGTTGCAGACCTGTGTTTTTCATATCAGACCTGATGTAGCTGTTGTTCAGACTTATTTTAGTCTTCCTTGGGTCACAACCTTGATTTATATTTGCTATTTCATTGTTGGGGAATCATGCTTCTCAGATTGGGGTTCATTTGGGGTGCTCTTTTCATCTTCATATCATACTTGCAGATTTGTAATTGATTTTGAAACACATCGTATTGAGCTCACATTGTAACACCATTTGGTGGTGTTGGTGTGCGTTTTATGACACAACAAACATTTTAGAACAAAGTGTCACAGACGCTCTATTCTCTCTTGAAAAACTACTTCCTATGCTAAGATTGCAAGTGAGGTCATAGGGTAATTCCAATGTTTAAGATGAACGCGGATAGGCTCTGTGGTATGGATGTGATTTGCTGTGGGCACAAGTAAGATTTTGCAACTTATTCGGAGAAGCAAATACATAAATGCAGTATCATTTTGGGTTTTTTGATTTTATAAAAAAAAGGTGAAAAAAGATTTAGGGTTTAGGGACTCTATGCTACTCCTAAGAAATCAAGAGAAGACGAAGACTAAGTGAAACCAAATAAACCATACTCTGTTTTGCCACGTTCAACGACAACTACGCAGAGCAAGTGCAATCTTCTAGGAATGTGCTTGTGATTGTCACGTGATAAATAATTGCCATCAGATCGAACAACAATTATTAAAACAGAAGTTAAACATCCACAGTAAAGCTCAGTCTAACTTTGCACATTGAGTGAAATCATCCACCCAAAGAAAGTATGAGCTCGGTTTCACTAATCCCGTTATCAATCAATCATTCTTCTAACATACATTTTAATTCAAATCTACTAAGAGAGAAAGAAGATATGCGACCATGCAACTATTCAACAATCAAGTATTCAAGGCACCTCATGCATTTGAACTTCATTATCAAAGTAGTGTTTTCACAACAATCTCATAAAAACTCTCTCTTTATTTCTAACTATCTCAAATCTGCTCTAACTCCTAATCTCTAATCTCTACCTTCTAATCTTCTAATGAATCTAATTAATCTAATCTAATGAGAAATGAGAGAGTGAGGGGGGGTTTATATAGTTTTTCAAGATTACAAAGAACGGCCGAGATTGATTCAAGATCAATGGCCAAGATTAAACAGAACTAAACCCTAATTAGGGTTTCCAAAACCACAATCAGTTAACTGAAGAGAACACTAGACAACTGGAGTGGCATCCTTATCCACTTGTGCAGCCTCACGTTCGGCGAACCTGGACACTATCAGGTCGACCTCCTCCATAGCAATGTCGGGCAGCACGCTGATGTTGTACTCCAACAAATCCAAGTTCTCGGCACACTCTGCAAACATAGTCGCCCATGCTGGTTCCTGTAGCAAGAAAGAACTTCTGATAGCCATGAAGTCGAATATTTTGGTGAAGCCTTCCTTCATGATTGGCCCAGTGGTGGAGAAAACTTTTTGTACTTGCTCTTTCAGACTCCTTGGCCGCAAGTGTTTCCTTCGGACAACCTCCTTGTCTAGCATATCTACAGCCATCTCATAGATTTTACTTTGAATTTCTTTTACTTGTTCTTCAACTCTACCACTATCCTGCTTCACCTTTTCGAGGACTCCTTTCCTTGAGATTAAAGCATAGTACCATCCGTTGAAGTCATAAGCTGCTCCAGCTTCGATAACCTTGTCCTCAATCAACCTTTGCTTTGAAATGCCCTTCAATTCCCGGATGCATGGGATGATCCTGCTCTGAATATCCTCAAGACTACTTCATGACTCCGCAAGATCTGCAACTCGTGAAAGCATGAAGGAAGCCTGTTCATTCACTTGCGCCAACTTTTCTGCAAATATCAACGCCTCTTCTTTCCTTCCAACCATCCAGTCTTTAGCCTCCCTCGCTGTTGTCAACTCCTCTTCAAAGTTCGCACTTGGTTCTTGTGAGGCATTTGGAGGTAAAGGCGCCACTTGTTCACCTTCGTTTAGTGGCTTGGTCAGGTGCTGGATATAATCTTTTAGGCGTTGAATTTCTTTCTTATACTCTTTCTTCTTGGCAACTTCTTTTTCTAATCTGGCTTTGATGGTGGCCACGGAATTATCTAAGTCTTCGACTTCCTGCTCTTTTGTTGCTAGACCCATGTCGACAGTCGTGACAGCATATTCCTCAGGAGCAATCTCGTCTTGAAACTTGTCGGCCGTAGGCACTGCAATTTGCACCATGCGATTTCCAGCTTCATCTCTCTGAATGGTTGAGAACTTCTTGGCCTTCTTCCTTGGGGCAGTTTGCTCTAATCTGGCCAGAAAATCTGTGTCATTGTCCTCCTCAGGGACCTCCACTGGTGCTTTTCTTTTCAATCTTTCTTTCAGCCACTCTGGGACTGTTGGTTGTTCAATTTCGTCCTGTTGATTTTGGACGTCCTGCATGTCTTGTATTTCCTGTTCTTCCTGAATTTCCGACATATTTTGAATTTCTTGGGCCAATTGCATATCCTGGATCTCTTGGACGGATGGGTCCTCTTGAATGCCTTTGAGGGCGGAAATCATTCCTTCCTCGAATTCTCCATCCTCGATGTCTATGTCGTTATCCGATCCTAAGATTTTTGTGCTTGCTGGAGAGGGTTGATCATCATCTTCTACCTAGATTGGCTCTATATTTTCAACTGGAGAAGGGATCCTGGCATTTTCCAAAGATTCTCTATCCATGGCGAGCATCTCTTCTATGTTCCTAGAAGTGGCCGACTGAAGGGGTTTAGACTTGTGTTTCTTCCGCGAAGGCCCTTCATCTATCTCTTTACCCTTGTCTTGTATTGCAGACTTATCGGCTTCTTTCCTCTTCTTGGAGTTGGCAGCATCCGCTTGTCCATCCACATGAGATGTACCGGCGTTCGAAGAACATGACTCAGTGTCTCCCATCAACTCGTAGGTAAATTGCACATTTCTCTGTTTTAGGACCTCTACTTGACGATCTATCCACCACTGAGAGTACTTGAAAACAAGGCACATCAAAGTGGCTAGATCACCCATCTCAGGCTCGAACCATTTTATAGGCGGTAGTGGCTCATTTTCCTTGAAGCCTGGCTGCACATATATTCCATCATCTTGCAGTTGGTCAGGTATTTTGAAAAGCGTCATCGCCCTTATCATGCTTAATGGCAACCTTGACCATAACCTTCTCCTTACATCATATTCATCTGCTGCGTTGGCCCAAAAGTCCTCTAGGTCAACTCGATGTTTGTATCTTTCTCCGTCCACTGTTTTGATGTGATGAAGCGGATCAAAGTTGTTCCTGGATTTGTATGAGATGAATGGATATTGCTGAATCTCCAGTCGAGCAACCTCCGCTGCTTGTGCTGTCAGGCATGACTCCTCCATGTTGCCGATGAAAAAGGGGAAGGTGACAGCAGCTTTCTGCTTAGGCCTTTGGATGTTCTGATATGTTTCTAGTTGCCTTAGCACTTCCAACAATACCATCCTGTTAGTCGGATAGACAGGCAGCCTATAAGGATTTCCGGAAAATCCTTGGATTCTGATGTAGGTGAACTTAGGATATTGAATGAACCAGAATCCATACCGACTGATCAGGCTCTTGGCTTCATGCGAGAGTCTTTGGTGCGTTCCGCCCTGAAGAAGCCTGGTGATATACATCAAAAATGCATCGTGAGCTCTCCGGAAATGGGACTTCTCTTTCAGCTGCAGCTGTGGATAGCAGTCGTAGACTTTGAATTTCCCCTCGCCGTTGCCGACCACGCCTTTGCATGTCAAGCCAGGATACTTATAGTATCTTGCAAGTGAATATACAATATATGAGCTCATGTGAAAAATTTTGGTCTGCTCGAAGTTGACCAACTGCTCGTGCAAGCTGTCACTAATCATCCTGGACCAATTGAACATCTTGACTCCAGTGATTATCTCATCAATAAAATAGTACATCCAATCTTCGAAAGGAGCACCGTGGGCACTGCCTACCATTCTGTTAAGTAGCAGAACAATATCACCATATTCCTCTTTGAAGTGGGTTCTGATCAATTTTTTCGGCATCTTGCTTGCAGTAGGCTTTGGTTTTAATAACCAATTCTTGTTTATGTTGGATGCACAGAGATCCTTCTGACTTTGATAAAGTTTGAGTGCATCTTGCTTGGTGCGATAGGATGTTCGGTTGTACACTGGAATGCCAAAAGTTTCCTGGATCGCTGGCTCGGACAAGTAGGCAAGGACCCTTCCGTCAGGAGCTTCTGTCTGTCTGTCTTGTGCGTTGTAGTGTAGTGCGCATTCTGCCATCAGCTCAGGACATTCTTTTGCTGGTGGAAATCCAGCTGCATGGACGATTCCGTTGCGCATCATCCTCATGGCGATTGGTGTAGGCAGACGTCCGTCAGTCCCGTACATTCTCTTCCGGAAGTCTTCAAGATCAACGTGGCCAAGATCTGTGTCCACGACGTGCTCCCACTTGGACTTGATTTTCGATTGTGTTTGGACACCTTTGCTTGCAAACTTCATCTTGACTGCTTCGAAAAATAGATCTGCAAGAGAAGGAAGAAAGAAATAATAAGAATTCGACATTAAAGTCAGTTTGAAAGAACATTCCAGCTGGTAATCAAATTAGACTTCGCGAAAAATAACAAGCTGGAAAGAAAATAAATGGTGAAGCTTCATGTTAACATGAAATGGACAAAACAAATCTGCCTTGTGACTTCTTGGAGACGTGATCACGATTGCAATGCAAGCTGATAACAGAATGTTTCCTTCACTTTGCTGCGAATTTCTTCAACCTTTTGCCTTAAACAATTCTCCTCTCACCACTTTTCTTCTCAAAATCGAGTGATTGCACAAATGAAAAACGAAATCACTTATAGAAGTGAGAGGGTCGATCATTTTAGTAAATTTGCAATGTTTCCTTTGAATCAAGTTCGAACTCATCTTTCACTTTGCTTTCGTATGGCAAGTTCTATCCTCAATAATCTCGTCCGGGAAAGTTTCTAATTTCATTCGTAGTCCAACAAAACTCTTTTGCTTTCTTTCTAATTTCGAAATTTTCAAGACTTATCTCTTTTTTGGTGTTGGAAAATAAATGATTAAAATAATTAAAATAATTATTTTATGTGTCCATTCCAACCCATTCGTTTTATTTTTGTCCTTGGCCATTTGATTTTCGAAATTTTCTCTGTCAATGCCTTAGACGAATTTCCATTTTTTTTTCAATTTTTCTCGCCATAATCTTCATCATCCAATTTGGTTTGGCCATGATTTTTTTAACTGTTTCCAAAATTATTTGGCCATGTCCAATTTTATTTGGCCATAAATATTTCTCGTCCATAATTCTTCTAGCCACGTCCAATTTTTTCCTAGCCATGTCCAATATTTTTTTGTCCAAAAATTGCCTCTTGTCCAAAATTCTTTCGCCATGTCTGATTTTATTTAGCCATTTGCTTGATTTTTTTCACAACTTTTCTAACCATGTTCAATTTTATTTGGCCGTCTTTTCAAGCATGGTGAAATTTTTAAAGTATCAAGCATGTAATTTTGATTTGTCCAAGGTTTAGACTTAGGCAAAATTTTAATTTTTTACACTCTCCAACACATGGCGGACTTCATTACTTGGCTTGCCATTCTAGCTTTCCGTGGCTATGCCTTAGCCAAATTTCTTTCTTTTTCATAGGCGGACTTTATGAAATATTCCGAGCCAAATTTTTCAATTTTTTACAATTTCAAATTACAAGCACCCGTTAAGGTTAGATGATAAACCAAAACGTACTGAAGCAACTCTAACCAGTATGTACACCAGGATCCCGATGTGGGCAAGGTGTGAGCATTGGTCAGAGGATCTAAATCAAACTGCTTATGCAAAAAGCAACTCTAACCAAGAATGGCGCCGATGATGGCGAGCATATGGTCAGAGGATCTTCTACTCTAAATACTGAAAGGGAACTCAACGTCAAGTATGTGCTACCCAATCCAATGCGGAGTGAGGGCCGACCATATGACGGAGTGATTACAATAACAATGCTTGAAAGAGAAATGCTGAAAGCTGAAACTACTCAACACCCAGAATGTGCTTGCTCACCCAGAATGGGAAGTAGCTACCATAGGGCGGAGTTATAACTATTTGAAACTAGTACTAAAAGCAAGAACGAGTATTACAAATAATGACAATGCAATATTAAAGAATACTGGTCAGTACTACTGCCAGTTTACAATATATAATTATTGCCTGCAATGTCAAGATATCAGATTCCTTTCAATTGGTGCATTCAACAATAAATCTGCTTCAAGCTTTTAAGTAAACCACAATGCCAAACCCAAATCAGAAGATGCAGATTTCTCGAACTATCAAAATCAGATCTGCACTTTTTATCATATAACCAGCAGCTTGCAATATGTTAAACAACACCCTGCTTTCGATACAACCAGAGAAGTAAATAGAGATGCAACAACGAAGATGTCTTCCACAAGCCTTAAGGATTCCCTAACACCAATCCCAAAGAAAATGCAGATTTCTTTAATCTGATTTAATAGACCTGCAGCTTAATGTATCAAACCAGCACCCTTTAAACTCACTAAAATGCACTTATCTCTCTCGTTACTAACTCTATTGACTTGAAAACAAATGCATAACACCCTTAGGGAGGAGGCGACCAAACTTGGACCACAGAACTTCACCCAAACCTTGAATCTTTTAAAAGACACAAATCCCAAGAAAAGGAAATGGTACGGCCCAGCTGAAGAATTCAACTTGGCATTAAAAATTCAATACACAACATTAAGATCTATAAATTGGAGAAAATGAACGCTCCTTACAAACTTAAAGATTGATGCAATACCCAGAACTAGCATTTTTGTGTTTTTTGAGATATGAGTAAAAACATGCAATCTGCTGTATTAAATGAAGCTAAAATGCTGCAACACTAAAATGCCCAAAACAGATTTGACAATGCAAATAACTAAACACAATGCACGAGCTAAATGCAACTCACAGATACAAAATCACCACTAGATGTTGTCTTTCAAACACGAAGCGATGCCCAAGCTAGGAGGCCTTCATTCCTCGAAGCAGTCCCAGAGCCAATTCGGCAGCATAACAGTATAGTCGTCCAAAGATGAAGAAATGATGCACAAGACTCCTTTTTATAAGTTCCGTTTGACTTCACGAAACCCTAAAATCCAACTCAAGCTCAAACCCTAACTTTTCCTTCAATAAGGCGTCCTTTTCACCTTTAGCTCAATAATCATATTTTAATTAAAACATCACCTTGATAAATGCGCCCACATTAATTTCCTTTGACTTTGGAAAATTCACCAAATATTAATTATAACCTTAATGAAGGCGCCACCCTTTGAGTCCACCTTTTAAAACGACATTAAGTCATTCGACTAGGCCAAGGTGATAAAATAACATTTTAATTATAATGTTATTTTTAAGTGAAATGAGCTCGACTTCCCAGAACTGCATTCTGAAGCCCGAAACTGAATACGCCACTTGAATCAACTGAAGGGGAAAGTCAACTGCCTGATACCATCCTGATTACTGCCAAAAATAGAATTTACTAAAAATAGTAAATTTCAAAAAGTGCTCTGAATGCTAAGATGAACATACCACTGCGAAGCCCTCTGAAAACCCAGAAGGAATCCGCCATTGAATCCACCATCTCCGAACAACGACCTCCTCAAAAAATAGGAAACCCTAATTTATCTTCCGACTAGCCTTCGGGTTTCCAGAAAAAAGGCCAACGGTCACAAGAACAATCAGGTTTGAGAAGGGGACATTACACTTTAACATTTTTTTTGCCATTTTAACCTTGTCTTTGTCCATGCCTTAGCCAAATTTCTCTTTTGCCTTGGGCGGACTTTCCACATTTTGTTGCCATAAGTCTTGGCTTGGGGCGGACTTCCTCATTTTCTTTGCCATTGGACACTTTTGCTTAGGGCGGACTTTGACCTCTTTCTTGCCATACATAGGCGGACTTCCTCCTTTTCTTTGCCATTTGCCTTGGTTGGAGGGCGGACTTCAGCATCTTCCTAGCCACTTCATAGGGCGGACTTGGTTGTTGGTCTGACCATTGACATCTTTAGCTGGGCGGACTTTGGCCTTTGGTTAGCCATTTTCTCTTTCTCCCAAGGCAGACTTTGATCTTTTCTTTGCTATTAGACATTTAACCTTGGGCGGACTTCATGCTTTCCCTTGCCAATCACCTCATGGACAGGGCGGAGTTCCTTCATTTGTTTGCCACTTGACATTTATCTCAAGGGCGGTCTTCAGCTTATGCCTGGCCATGGCCTCATTTTCTTAGACATTTTCTTCTTTTTTATGGGCGAACTTGCTCCATTTGCTTGCCATTAGACCTTTATCTCAAAGCAGAGTTCATGCATTTCATTGCCAATGGACAGGGCGGACTTCAGCTTGTGACTGTCCATTGCTTCATTGCCTTAGGCATTTCATCTCTTTTCCATGGGCGGACTTTGCTCTTTCTCAGGCCATTGATCGGATTTTTATGCCATTCATTGCTTGGCTGAAGGTGTTCACCATTATCTTGTGAGCTGAAGATGTATATCTCAGTTTTCTCCATGAATCTCAGTTCTTTTATGCCTCTACCATGATCAGATCGCCATGAACGCTTCAGATTCTTCACGAATTTCCAGATTCTTCATGAATGTTCAGTCATTATCCCAGATTTCTCATGAGTTTTTTCAGATTTTCCATGAATTGCCCAGATTTTTACATGAATGTTCAGATTTCTTGATGGATTTCATGAATTTTTACCAATTTCTTGATGAATTCATCATCTCATTCACCATTTTCTGTGCTCTTTACCAGATTTCTCTGTGATTTTCCAGAATTTCTCACCATTTTTGAACGAATTTTCCAGATTTTTTGAACTTTTTATGTGATTTTCCAGAATTTTGCCAAAATTTCAAAAAAACTTCGAATCGATTTTCTGAGAGTTTCGTTGATCTTTTCGAACTTCTGAGTGGATTTTTGAAACTCGTGACCCTTCTAAAAATAGAAATTTTCCAAAAATAGCAACTTTCCAAAAATAGACCCTAAAAAATAGGGATCCCAGAATTGCCCAAAAGTGCCAAAAAAGTAGGTCCTAAAAAATAGGGGGCCCGGGGTGAGAAACCCTAAAAATTTGGAAGTGTCGGATTTGACTGAAACGACAGTCGATCTTCGTCTCCTAGGCCTTCTAAGCACAATGGCGACGTCCATATATTGATCCAGGCTAAAACTCACTGACTTGACTCGGGTGACCGTTCAAAATGCAGACTTAAAACCCCCAAACGAAGAGCAGACAAAACGAGGCACGCGAAAGCAAAACCCTAAAAGGCAAACAACAAGGGTCCCCATTTGCAATGGGGCGAGGTGTGAGTTAGGTCACAACAGGTGGTACCATCAGTGACTTAGCTCTTATTCTATTTGCTTCTCACCTCACTGAATAAGTGGTGATATTTCTTACCCACTAAATAAGTGGTGCTCTTTCTCACCCCACTGAATAAGTGGCATCTTTCATTATCCCACTGAATAAGTGGTTGCTTGTACTAACCCCACTGAAAAGTGGTTCTTGGTTTGCACTCACGACTATAAAGCAGAAGAGTTTTACTTTCAGTTTGTACCCACTGCATGAGTGGAAGTTTTCTACTCACCCCACTGAACAAGTGGTTTACCTTTCAAAAGCATTATAATGTAATCCTTGCCGCCATATGCTCTCACCTTGCCCACACTAGGATTTGGGTGATCAGAAAGTGGAAGGAAGTTGATTAAGTTGATTATCATTGCTTCATGTTTTGATGCTAACAAGTTGTTTTAAAAATAAAAAAAATTGAGTGTGGGTTATTACATTATTGGCCACCAATGTGAGATGTGAGTTGCCAACAACAGTGGAGGGAACTCCAACCATTGGGAAAAAGAATCTGAATGATAGATTCTGGAGTGTGATTCAAAAAAGTTCTAACAGTTTTGTCCAAAAGCATTTCAATTCATTTACAATGGATTGTGGAGACATAATCTCTTAAGAAGAATCAAGCCGACATCGATAATGACCCCACCGTTGCTATGTGGGTCATACAATGTACTCTAAGGATGCAACACATGTACAGTCAACCCCATACCTTAAGAAGGTACCACGAGCTTAGCTGAGTGTAGTATGTTAAAGGTATTGAGAACCTTGGTTTTTGAAAAAGAACCTCAACCCTTGTAAATCACAAATTAATGTTCAAACCTTAGCAAATGCAAACAATATGTGCTTAAACCAGTACAACCAAACAGACTTGTTTAAACTTGCATGTAGAAAAGAAAGCTTGACCAAAGGCCTCAAAAATGCTCCAATTTTACCAAATGGGCGATTAGTCCTAAGGTTATGGGCCCTTTCCAATGCAAAGGCAGGCACAAAACTCACCAAAATGCTCTGAAGTCTGTGCAACCTGCAAAAACCAATGCAAATTAAGCACCTAAAACTAGAGTTAGCCGACTTCTCGATATCCATTTTGAGTGAAACAAAAACCTAACTCAACTATTCCAAACCTTCCAAACACAACGGTGTGGTCAAAATTACAACACCATTTACCAAAAATCAACTAAACACACAAACACTCAAACCTAGTGCTCTTGAAAACAGGAAAAATAGACTAAACTATATGTCATGGCTCTGATACCATGTTAGATTTTGCAGAAAACAAGAAATTACTAAGACCTACTGTATTGCATTAGCCACAAAAACACTAAACACTGTTCCAAAAACCAAAAATAGAAAAATAATGCTATGCCATTAATCAAGATGCTCAAGATGCAAATATATCCAATATATAACTAAATACAAGAAATGCAAAATAAGAGGTGGCAAATACATCAAATAGGAGTATAATTTCAAAATCCCTCAACAAGGAAAAAGTTAACATCTATAGAAGATGCTAACAACCAAACCCTATAACTCACTCGAAGACAAGCTTAAGCAAGTTAAACCTAGATGTAGGAAAACATGTAATAAATTAATAAAATATACACCAACAAAAAAGTTCAAGGTTGATGTGCTAACATCCCCCTATTTACAAGCTATTACAGTGGCATTTATATCTAACTAATTGAAAAGGACTTTTGCGAGAATTAAATCAAGTTGCCCAGCAACTAAGAGATTAGATAATCACATAGTTTTGGATACTCTAAGAACAGGGACAAACACTTATTTTAGTCAACTTCTATTTGACTTAAACGGAATTATTCTAGTCTTTTTGTTACATCCCCTCTATCGTGAACATGTATATGGCAATGAAATTATGGTCGTTATGCTAGTTGCAAGTAACCGCTTTTCATGTGTATGTGAAATAGAAGATAAATAATTGTTTTATATGTCATAAATGTAAAGGTGAATGATTTTCTTTTATATGCGGAAATGTATATGATGATGATGAGATTATAATAAAACATGTATTTATATGTCATGAATGGTCTAACCCTAGTCTTTTTGTCAAGTGGTTGCAGGATAGTCAACACTCGAAGGGAAAGGGAAATATCATCAGGGAGAGGAAGTGGTTAACAAAGGATCAATTTCATCATCAAACCTTGAGTCAATGTAAGATAGTGTTTCGAAGTCATAACCTTGGCCATATATATAATTTAATGTAACTATTGAAATAAATAAATCAATTTAAATAAATATCAATAATCACCTTTTAGGAAGAATGCAATGATTATTAAATATTAAAATACTAATAGAAGAAATAATTTTAACAGCAAAACAAAGTGAATGGGAGTCATCAGCGGTTTCTTGGAAGGCAGAAGTAATTTCGCCATCTTTTCAGCGTGCCTCTAGTTGGAAATGGCGGAGAGGGGAGCCAAGAAGTCACGGAGTGATCTTGCAATCTTGGAATGGAGGGTCCGAGGAGGCTTCGCATGGAATCTAGAGGTCTTTTCATTGTCTTCTACGTCTTCTGCTCTCATCTCCTCGATTTGGAAATTGTCTACTCTACAACCATTTTCAGCTTAGTCGTTCCCTTCTGAGACAATTCCTTCTGGCTTAATTGCCTTCTTGTGGAGCCACTCCAACGTCTTCTCTCTATTCACCATACCCTCAAGACAAAATCGGGTAACGAAAAATCCTTGGTCACTCATTGTCGGGCAGAGGCGAAATCATGAGTTCTCTGTATCAGTCTTTTGGAGTATTTTGTGCAAGTTCTTCCAGTTTCTACGCTTTTCTCCTTTTCGCAGTGTTCTCGGAGTCTCTTCTTGGCAATCATTTCTTTTGTGCATTCAGTGAAATCAGTGACCGGTTGACACTATTCCTTAAGATAGTCTTGCTTTATTTTCAATCATTCATTAGCCGCAAGTCAAATTCTTTCCTTCCAGATGCGGAAAGCATTCTCCATCACCATTTTCACAAGATTCGCATTCCCTCCTTTCTTCCATCTCATCTCCTGTCTAGTTGGCGTCTACCTTAGTGGTCATGATGTTTTTCTTCTGTTGGAGCTGTACGAAGCTGAGCCTGATGAATAAATTGTATTTCAATCTCTCAGAGGTGGTGGTTTCTAGTCTTTTGACTTAGCGTCTCCATCTCTCTCTTGTTTGAAGAATTGGTGGCCTTGTAGCTTGTCATGCTCTACAGATGAAAAGAGCTAGGATCTTTCAGTTTGATTCTTCTTGTTCAAGCAAGTTAATTTATATAAAATCTGCAGTGTTAAATTGCTTTGATAATTTCATCTTTGTTAATGCATAGAAAAACAAATTCTTAATTCATTCTTGTCTTTTTGTAAGTGGAAGGGATACAGGTATCTATAATATCACTTGGGATGAACTAACGGGATATTCCATTAAGAACCGAACCTTTGTCTTTTCCTGCCAATGAAATTATCTCTGACAATAATATAATTCTGAGATTGAGTTCAGTTTGAACCAATTGAGTGCATACCTAAAGAACTTATTCTAACTGGTTAAACCGAATTTTCTCCCCTGTAATTAGAAGTTGGATAAATGTACTTTCTTATTCACCGAGTCATTTGGTTTGATGATCTAGTATTTGAAATACTCTTCTAGGTCTAGCTGACCCTGAATGTTGGTTCGAGGTTTCCATTTAAAAATGCTCTGTTGATTCTTTTACCTTGCTGAAGTCTGCTTGAACTCTAATTCTAAAATCTCTATTTTGGATACGTGCCTTTTCTCACACCAATCTGAGATCATCTAATCTGTAAAGTTCCTCAGGGGTGGCAGGTTCGTCTATCTCTGCATATGCTTTGGAAGAACTGAATTTTCTTAAGAAGTGAAAAGATTATATTTTAAATCCCTCTCATAATGCTTATGAAATCAGCTTAAACTTAAATTAAGAGAAATGCTTCTACCAAGTCTTTGGGATTTAGACTATGAAGATAAAATGTTGAGATCTGGAAGACCCTTTTAATCGAATATGTCTCTCAGTATGTTTGTGCTCAATGAAAACAACATTCGTAAAAGAAGAGATTTAATGAGAAACTAAGCTGTTGAAATGTTAATTTGATGAAACCTTCTTGAAGGACAAGTCTCATCTCTTTCTCTTTAAGGGTTAAGTAAACCGAATGGTCTTTAAAGATGTAATTTGACATTGAGCCAGGATTCTCTTTATATGCTTGATATTAATTGATGTACCATAATTTTAGAAGAAAGATTTGAATTCAACACATTGTAATACAAAACACTGAATCCATGTTGTCAAATAAGACTCCTTAATCTTTCCTCATAAATTTGAGAATAGCAGATTATTATTACTCAAATGGGATAAGTTATGAGTTGAGTTCCTCTCTTTCTTAAAAGGATAATAACATAATCCTTAAACAAGATGTGAAACCAAACCAAGTTCTTGTAATATTAAACCTTAAGGTTAAGACTTAACCTCGAACTAAGAGAAGAATGATAACCAAACCAGATATGGTAAGATTAAAACTTGATCTGCGAATTATCATGTCGAGCAAGGGTGAGTGTGCTGACGGCATAGGAGTGCCAGTTATATCAACACAGGAGTGCCAGTAATACCAAAATCCTTGGCCAAGGTATGATGCCAATTAGGCATAGGTCAACTATCATGAACCAAATATACTTCTGGTCAAAATGATCCTTTTGGTTAGGAGGTACCTACAGAGGAGGGATTGACCAGCGGTATAGGTTCATGACACCAGGCTCAGAATGGCATGATGATGATCCTTGTTGATTACCCTCGTGAAGGGTCGGGTTCTTCAGTTGAAGAAACTCGGGAGACCAACAGGTCTTGGTTGGGCGGAAAAGGCCCTTGATGATATTTCTCCTTCTCTCAATGATAAAGTTGTTCAAGCAATTCAGCATGATGATGATGTCAAATTGTATTCTTTTCTCTCCCTCGAAATTCCAGGTACATGCCTTTGCTTATTTAAGTTTAATATCAATGCTACAATAAATGTTATTTCTTTTTAGTTAATTGTTTATATGTACAAATCTGCAGTTGAATATTTAGACAGTTGTTCCTTCAACTGAAATGGAAAAATCTGAAAGTTTGTTAATATTCTTCTGTGCATTCAGTTATTTGGAATCAGTTAGATGTTTCCTTTCTGCTGAAACTGAAAGATAGAGAGTTAATTATGGAAATTGAATATGATGTGATTATTAAAATTGATTTTCTTTCCCATTCGAAATGCAAAGGAAACCTAGCATGTAAACAAGTTAGTTGAACTTCAACTGAAACTGGTAGTTGGTTACATTTTTAAACTATAGAACAAGTAGAGTGTTACACTTTCCAAGTCTCTAAGATCAAGCAGGCTTCTGTGTCTCTTGAGTATGACATCAAATATAGTTTTAGTCCACGGTGCAAATGTGCCCAGAGTCAAAGGACTGAAGGGTTGTGTGTTATCTTAGAATATCTGCATATTTGTGGTGTTAGGATGAATATGATCTCTCTTCTTCTTATGAAAGTCCAATTTTCTTATACACTCTCCAAACGATTTCGAAGAGCCTAGGTTGCAGTAAAATTCCATCTGAGATCAGTACATATTTACTTTTGAGTGCAAAACTGAAGAAAAATACTTGTAGATTAAAGTCAAAACTCATTCTTAATTGATGAGCACTGGCAAATGGTCTTTGTCAAAATGAGATGCTTAGTATAATCTCCCGTGTAACCAAGTGTTATATACATAGACTGTCTTACTTTTATTCAGTTACAAAAAAGTTGCCCTACAATTTGTTCTTACTTTTTATAAGCCACATCTTTTTCAGTATTAAATTGTAGCAGCATTAGTGTAAAATAACCCGTATATATAAAATAATAGAATTCCAAATATTTTGTATTAAATTATTCTATATTTGATCCATTGCAATTCCAATAATTAGTTAACCTGGGGAAAAGTCTTAATGGTTTACATATGTAAATTGCCCATCTTCATCGACTCTATTCATAAGGATAGCTTCAATTACTTCCACTAATGCAATTTTTCTTTCAAGATGTTGTGCATATTATTACACATTCAGTGTTTCTCCAGTACACCATAATGAAATATCATTTTCTCCAAAGAAGCTATCACTCCGTTGCTTGAATAGCAGATCTACTTGGCACTTATTACCTCTAACCTGTATAGTATTGAGACTCAGACTTGGTGAATACTCGACAAGTTGATTTTTGAATTGGACACAGACTCCACCCAATTCTGCAATATCTCGATAAACTAAATTATAATATTTTAAAAGTGTTTTTTTTTTTTTTTTTTTCTTCTCTGTTTTGTTTAGCAAACTGGGTGAGTACTCATGAAGACACTTTGGCTTATGACTTGATGATTACTCTCAGAATCAATACCATGCATCTAGGCGATGATTACCAAGGTTAAGCAATGAGATCAAACTAGTAAAAGGAAACATAGGAGCTTTCAATAGGTCACCCATCTCATTCTTGTTCCAGCTCAAGCACACTAAACCACAAGAGTTTCCTCGCCATCAAGCCAAGATAACTTAACTTACTCTCATTCTCATTTTTTCGACAAACCTTGAGAAATTAAGAATTCTATATAATACATTCAAGCAAAATTTCTCACTTCCCAAAAGCGTACAATTAAGATTTCAACCCGATTTACAGCAAAGATAAGAGTGGGTGCGGAACATAATACCTTTGAAATAATTTTAAGGTCAAAGGCGGAAGAATGCGAGGGAAGCAGCCTGGTCAAAACGCCTCGGGCCGCAGCTTCTTGTACCGAAGCAGAAACCCTTTCTCCGTCCAGCTTTCTCATCAGCCTTTCCAATGCATGAGGCATTTCACTTCGCACAAAGCTCGTTAAAAACACAATACAGACAAGTAGTCTCACAGTTGCCATGGCTGAAACCATTGAAACTTAAGTCCACTGAAAAATTAACGGAAATTTTCCAATTTCAAAACAATGTTCAGGCAAGTGCAGTTCAGAAAAAATTAGAGTCGATGCATTAAGAAAATTGCAGCAACTGATTTGCTAGAAACCCTATCAATTGTTTGATCCGACTTGCCGTTCTGTTTGAGGTGGATTGATTTTGATACATTTTATCTCGATAAGTATTGAAGAAATTTTCTAACATGACGATCCCAGGACACATTTTGACTCGCAAGTATCTGTATATACTTTTTTATAGCTCTCTGGTATCTCAAGCAATATTTTAATATAATTAAAGATTTCGCCTCGTTTGAGTTTGAAACGTCATTTCGCCCAGAGTAACGAGATGCCGAGAATTACAGCAGGGCCATGGAGCTGCTTAAATTATTTTATTTTAGTAGTTAATGTCTTCTTATGGTTGCAGACATATGTTGTGTTAGTGTCTTATTATGGATTAAAAAGTGTAATTTAAACAAGTGTCACGTAATGGCTAGTATTGTAATTATTATACTTTAGTTTTGGAAATAAATAAATGTAAGTTTTATTAATGTGAATAAAAATAAATGTAAGTTTTGTTAATTATAGTGTTTAGTATTATTAATTAGTTCTTTGCATGGTGTCATCGCGAGGTGGAAGGATGACATACATTTGGCTGGCACGGTTGGAGGATGAGCTGGGTGACGGCGAGTATTAAATGCTGGTGGGTGACGCTGGCTTTGTATTGGTTGTCCGTTTGGCCGTGTTTTTACGACAGTCTGTGGGAGGATGGGATGGTGTTGGTAATTGTGGTGACGGGATGTTTGTCTGGCCAACATTTATACAGAATGTTGGGTGTTGATATTCTCATTTCTTCAGTCATTTGCGATGGAGACTCCTATCAGTCTTCCGTCGGGCAGAAAGCTTTGGCGTTCTATGGCAGAATAAGGCATGGGAGGTTGAAATCGATGATTAAAGTTTGGGACGAGTTAGTGTTGGGTGCGGTGAAGGTGCTCCTAGGAGAAGAATTTATGTCCACGGCTAAGAGATGGAGGATGAATGTCGATATTGTGGCAAGGCTTTTAGCGTCACTTTTAGCCTTGGGGGTGTCGCAAGCTATGGTGATGCTCATAGCCAAGAAATTAGTCTAGGATAAACTTCTGGAAGGGGCAATGGACATCATAATTGTGGTGGTGTCAGGTGTTGGGGTTCCTCATCCTCGTGATTTGCAACGAGCGTTGGTCCCTGGTGAGAGAATCAGGTTGTATTCGTTTATCCTGGACATTAAAGGGGAGGAGCTTCAAAGGTACAGAGCATGGGCTAGATGCGATTTGATTTTCCTAAAACACTACCTCAATCTGGAGCCGTCTGGTGGAGTCAATTGGCGGAGGTTGTTTAGAGATTATCTGGTTGTGGAGGGTGTGGTCTGGGTGGATTAACGGGCTCTTGTTCTTGCAGATTTTGTATTTTGCTTGCTTTGATATCATAAGTCTGGGTTGTTTGGGTTTGTTACTTGTACAAGGATGCTAGTATGGGTCTGGTTCGTAGTATGGTCGGTGGCCTTGTAGGGTTGGGTTGGCTATAGGGGCTTTCTAGGCGGATGTTATTTTCCTAGAACTGTTATGTAATGCTTTATCTTTTGTTTAATATCAATATAAACAATATTTACGAATCAAAAATATATATTTCTTTGCATGACCTAATGCTAACCCTAATTCACACCCTAACTCTAACCCTAACCCTAATCCTAACAATAAATTTTAAACCATTATCTTAATCCTAGACCTATGTGTAACCCTAATTATGGTTGTAACACTATCCATAACTATGGTCGTAACCCTAACCTTAACAATAAAGAATTATAGAGTGACATTGCAAAAATATAAATTTATGAATTAATATTAGGAATAAGATTTGGAATAAAGATATTAGATGAATAAAATTTTGGAGCATTCTATTAATCATATTTAATAATTTTATTAGTAATGTTTCATTTTTAATTTATTTTAATTTTTGAATAGTGCTAACCATGATTTTTACCTTATTCTTAATTATAATCCTAATATTAATTATAATGTTTTTCTAATTATAATAATTAATAATCATAGGATTAGAATTAGGTGAAAGACTAAATCAACTTGGTATCCAAGGCTCGCATTGGTGTGTGTTGCGCAAAAAGAGCTTCGAAGATTTGCAGCACTTTCTGGTGCAATGTCAGTTTGCACAACTATGTTGGACCTTTATTTGTGCCAAGGTGGAGTGGCAGGGACCACTTCCAAATAACCTACAACAAATTTTTGAATCATGGCCAATGTTATACAAAGGGTCAGCATATGGGGGTTTGTGGAAGGAAATCCCAACAATGGTGATATGGCAGGCATGGAAGGAATGCAATGTGTTGGGTGAAAATTATGTAATCAACTCTCGACAGATTACACAACTTGGACTTCAGCCACAGCTATGTGAGACATGAATCTCTCCTCTCAGAAAGGGGAGGCGCCCTTCTTACTGCTAAGAGAAACAATAGTAAATCACAAAAGTAATTACACAATGTACACGAAATTCACGGAGTGGGGGGGTGTGTTACATTCATCCTTCTCTCTTTTTTCAGAGAAGATGTTTACAATGTTTCACGTGTTGGAAGTTCCGAATTCTTGATAACTTAAAACTAACAACCAGCAGTAATGCCAATATCTCTATCTCGTCAAAGCGAAGCGTAGAGATACCAGAAGTAATTAACAACAAACAAAAGAAAATAAAAAGGGAAAGCTCACGAAGGCACAAAGTCGTTCCGTAGCTTTATCAATGTTGGATCTGCATAAACGTACCGTTTGCTACGTTAGAAGCACAAAGTCTTCTTAGACGCAACAATTCTTCAAACAGCATGAACGATTACAAGCACAAAGTCTTGTAGATCCTTCAACAAAAGTGTTAATAGCACGAACGATTACAAGCACAAAGTCTTGTAGATCCTTCGACAAAGTATCCAAGAGTATGAATAATTATAAGCACAAAGTCTTATAGATTATCCAACAAGAACATGCAAGAGTATAAATGATTATAAGCGCAAAGTCTTATAGATCACTCAACCAATGATAAACAAAATAACAATGCAATCTAAATAATAGATGTAACACAAAGTTTACATCAATCACTTAGAGTCTTTCAGATTCCTCGAACTAATCACTACCAAATCAAATCAACTTACAAAAGTATTGAATCCAACGCAAAGTCTGGCTTGCAATCCTTTTCTTTATTGATTGAATCTCATTCACAAAATATGAACGCAAAGTTTCACAAGTTTGCTTACAAAAGGGCAGCACTTCGTTGCAATAGACTAAAAGATATGTTACAATGAAAATCCCTCACAATATATAGAAAGAGGGATGAGCAAAATAAGGAAAGAGATTGAGAAAATCAAGGAAAGTTAGGTGAGCGATTTTTGGAGATCTCACCTAACTTTGACCAAAGTCAAAGTGTAATTTGTTTTCAAAATATTACATCTTTGGACTTGGTGTAATTACAATTTACAAAATGACATTCGAAAATGTCGAGAAATATTACAAGATGCATAATGGGATGCACCGAAATGTCTAACACTGGAGAACAGGAAGCTTCTTCATTTTTCTTTGCTTGGGCGCGGAGTCTTCATACTTCTTCCTGGTCTCCTCATGAAATTTTTATTTGGAAGAACCAAGATCAAAGGATATCACCTTCGGGATCACTTGACAAGATCTGGAGAGAAACTGCAAGGATGGTGAATCAACAGGCGTTAGTAGAAAAAGTAGCATTGGGAAGCGTGAAGCAAGAAACGATGTTGAGCAAGCGCGGAAACAAGCAACCAGGCACGTAAAAACGACGCGAGCCAAGAAACAGTGGTTCGAATGGAAATGGGAGCGAAGTTTGGAAAGAGACTAAGATAAAATCGCCAAAGTGTAAAGGTGCTAAAATTCAAAGACTATTGCACAAAAAATGACTAAGTCTATTAGGCGCAAAGGCGCTAAAATTCAGCTCCATTGCACAAAATGACTAAGTCTGAAGAAAAAGTGCAAAGGTAAAGCAAAATTCACCATTGCAATAAAAATGACTAAGTCCGAAAAGATTAGAAGCGTAAGGGCCAAAATTCACCCTTACATTTTTGGAGATTTCAGTCTTTGCTGCAGGGGCGCTAAATTTTAGCGCCCTTGCATTTTTCAGAGTTAGAATTTATTCTGGCATTTTCAACATGTCATGGCGCTAAATTTTGGCGCTTCAGCATCTTGAGCACATTTTTGGTAAAACAAATGTAGGGATGAATGGAAATGGCGCTCTGAGTTGGCAAAGTTTGTCTGCATGGAGTTTCCATTGAAATTGGAGAATAAAGAGAAAGCAAGGGTAACAACTTACAAAGATGAAACGCGAAAAACGCTAGAGAAGAACTTCGAATTTCCAAAACACGTGATTGCAGCTTGAGAAGAACTCGCCCAGCAAGAAGAAAAGAAGAACAAAGACCATAAACAATGAAAATGGCGAACAAAGACACTTTTAAGTGAAAAGGAAAATCAAAAACCTAACTCAAGTTGAGCAATAAATTTAGGCACGAAAAGTGGCACGATTGACGAAAAACGCGAAAAAGATGAAGAAACGCGCCAGGGCCAGAAAAAGTTTAAGTGTCAGGAAAAAGTGTAATGGCGCTAAAATTTAGAGCTATTACATTTTGGAAAAAGTCACTTCATGCAGGGGCGCTAAATTTTAGCGCCCTTGCATTTTCCAGACTTAGCCAATTTTGGCTTCAGGGCAGGAGCGCACTTTTTCAGTGCCACTGCATTTTTCACAATTCGCTAAGTACGAACAGTGAGACTTCGCGAAGGAGCTCGTTTCGAAGGTCTTCGCGAGGCGAACATGGGGGAATGCTCGAATTGACTATTCGAGACTTTGGAATGCATTTCGAGGTGGCTTGAAAATCACTTCATTATGCGTACCTGAACTTCACGAATCCTAGGAAACGGACAAGTTTCGTAGGGGGGTTATCCGTGGAACGAGCGCTGCTAGATTCCATGATAACACAATGCGAGAATTTTCAAGGAGAAGTCCACTCACATTGAAGATGTCCTCATCAAAATTGAATCAGGGGTAAGTGAACACATGAACTGCAATCTGAGAAAACAAAAGTATAGTTCTTTCACGGCTTGGGATTCCAAAATGAGGAAAAATTGGAGCATGCTCAATTCTCCAATGGGCTACCTCTTTAGAAACAACGTGTCAATGGGAATGGCAAATGGACGCTTCCCCCGAGAGGAAGACTGAAATTGAACTTTAATGGGGCCTCGAAGGGGAACCCGGGGCCCTCTAGTCCCAATTTTATAATTAGAAATGAATGGGGTGAGCTCGTAGGGGTGGCCTTAATCAAACTACCATGGGGTACAAACAATGTGGCCGAGTGTGTAGCCCTTTAGGAGGGGGTCAAATTTTGTGTTGCAAATAGGTGGTGTAACTTGGACATAGAAGGTGACTCCAAAGTGGTAATAAGGGTAGTGGGTTCAAACTTCGCTCCAAGTTGGAGGCTTAGCATGTGGGTAGAAAATATTAACTCCATATTGGCAACTTTGGGTGAGTACAACATATCCCATGTGTACAGGGAATCCAATAAGGTGGTGGATTGGATATCTAAACTTGGAATTGAGCAATCAGAGGAGAATATATTCTTCACCGCACCAAATAGTTGGCTTAAATTAGTAAAGATCATTGCGTTGGATAAAACAAATTAAGGTTGCGAACAAGTATGAAGGTGGCAAAGCTTGGGCCAGATATATTCATGTGATCAAGGTGTGTGAGGACTTGGTTTGGAATGAGTACAAGCTAAAGGGGTTGGTTTCCACATAACGACACGGTTGAAGTACAAACAGTATCCCAAGATGAGCAGGTGAATCTTATGAATTTGTGGAAATGGGAAGCTTTTGGATTGATTTTCGCTATTAAATCAACGAAGGGGTCTGAGGTAGAATGGCATGCAAAAAATGGAGGTGTTGGTGATTTGTCAATGCTACCAACTATCGGTTGAGGGTGGGAAAATGGTGGAGGTTGTGCTTGAAACTTATGAAGCCCAAATAGGTCAATTATTCAACACGGAGTCAGAAGATGTCATCAAAGCCATGAAGCAAGCACTCGAGGAGCATAGGTTGAAAGGTGCTTAACTATATGATGGGGACCTACTGCGACTCATTCTCACAAACGTGGCACGCTCGACCAGGAGGAAGAGTGATGCACAGGCAGTAGCCCAACACTTAAAAGAACCCAATCTTGAAGTGGCGCTGATAATTTGCTCTCCTCATTAGATGTGTGGCCAAAATCAGGGGTGTTATGTGATATAGTTGAAGCAGAGAAGGTGCACAGCAAGAAGGATGTTGAAAAGGTAGTGGAAAAGTTCAAGGAGGCCATCAATGCAAAGGATTTGTAAATCTTTCTGAACCATGTGATAAAAAACAAAAGGGCTCTACATGACTTTCACATAGAAAGGATGATTGAGCTAGCTTCCAGGCTAAAAGCCCTTCTGTGAAGAGGATGTAAATTTGTGTGTCAAAGGAAGTCTTGGACATGTGTGTGTCAAAGGATATCATGAATATGTGTGTCAAACGAAGTCATGAATATGTGTGTGTCATGGGAAGCTATGTAATTTTTTGGCAAATCATGTAAATTTCTTTTCAAATCAATGATAGAATGCTACCCTCTCTGGTAGCAATTTGCTTTAAAAAAAGAATTATAATTATAATTTAATTAATTATTATAATAATTTTAATTATTTTAATTTAATTCTTATTTGTATTTATGTATGTTTTGAAGTTAATAAAATTTGAAAAATAAAAAAGTGGCAATGTCAAATAGTTTAAGGTTTAATTTGAACTTTTATTTTAATTGTGTAAAATCAAATCCCTAGGAAGATTATCTTTATATGCTAATTTTTGGATGT